>CM055192.1:15743738-15813738 GCA_029224185.1 Karalla daura
AGAGAAGAATAGATACATAGGGCATAGCTTTAATCATGCTGGACTCCGTGTCTCCATTGTGATACCCCCCTTTTGGTGCTGTAAAAAACAAAACAAAAAAAAAAGGGAGGAGGGGGGGGGGCAAGACTCCCCGCTACGAATATACTGCGTACTCACAATGTACCACATACTGCTCCACTTGGCGTCATTATAGAATATGTTGTTCTGGGCCGGGCTGCTGTGGGCGGGGCTTGACAGGGAAAGGGGTGGGGCCGGTTTGTAATCCCTCTTGATCCTCCTCTTCACCACCTGCTGCTCTATCCACTCCACCTGAAAACACAGAGCACAGACAGGCGGCTAGCAGAAACCGTGGGCGACGGGGCGAAACACAATGGCGCTCGTGGCAGAATAAATCGGAGGAGGGTTTGAAGTCCGTGTTGGAGACGACACGGGCCGTGACCTTTCAGAGAAGAGTGCCTGGTTGATCTCCTTTAATAACTAGACCAGTGAAAACACGCGAGCACGTTGTGATATTTTCCTCTCGCTCACGACGTGTGCCTTCGCCTCTCACACACTTAGATAAAAAAAACACTTTCAGAGAATAGATACGGCTTGTTTACTGTGGCGCCCGACCAACAAAGACAGACAAAATAATGGCAAGCAGCAGCAGAGGAGAATTTATTCTTTGTTATGGATGCGCGAGGGTCCAAAAAATGCTTTGACTGCAGGAGGAAATATGCAAGTCCCCCCCCCCCACACTTGTGTGATGTGATTTATATTTCGCAGAGCTTGAGCTTTGAATCAATTTCAGCCGTAAAGATAATATGTAAATCACCTCGGCACCTTCCCCTTGAGGTCCCCGTGCGTAAATGTGTCAAACAAGGTGAACTAACTAAAACGACCACATTGGAAGCAAGACACAGAGGCATCACCAGAACCCTGGCTCATTATGCCAAAAAGGTATTTCACTGGTAGACTACAAGAGACATTTTTTCCCTCTCCATCAGTTCATTTCACCCGTCTGCAAAACGGACAGACTTCTACACGCACACACACACACACACACACACACACATATGCTCCAAAGACATAAATGTCTCTCAGGTAACATCAATCTCTCAAATGTTATGGGTTTGCTTCGAGGCACAAGGCATTCCTTGGCAGGAATCTCGCTCCACTTTCAAGCGGAATTTTCCGATTTCAAAATCAGCATTGTTGGATCCGAACAAGAGGCCTGGACCCACTCGCTTGGCCCTGGTCACTACTTCAGAAAATCCTGAGGTCTTGTGTTTAGTCTAGCTTAAGTCCCGCAGACTTCATGCGTCTAGAGAGACTCCCGAGAGAAAGTTTGCGTGCGACGGCCACGATGACAACACTGAAACATTAGCAGGCACGGGGGCTGGCACGGCACAGAGGGAGCATGTGTGAGGCTGCGAGAGCACCCCGAGATGTAAATATTTCTGCAATGAATTATTCATGGATTCTTTGGGCTGAAGTTTGCACCTAAACAGGCTTGTTTGAGATCTTAAAAACTGGCTAAATTAGACTCTTTTGAGCACGTTCAGATGAAATGCACATTGAATGACTACAACGGCATCTTCTCACTAAGCTCTATTGATGATACACGCAGAGAGGCTCAGCTTGGTTTTGATTTTTTCGTTTTTTGCTATGTTGCACTGTTGTTTGCTAGCTCAGGAAGTCTCGGGCTTTAGTGAACAACGTCCGACTGCAGAGAGGCAGCATTTCTCCACATCAACACGGCTCCGGCAAACAGAGAGGAGAAGAAGAGAGGAAAAGCCGACAAAATGACTGCAGAGTGATTATCTGGTCTCACGCGCTGAAACAATCTGCCAGCCTCTCCGGAGAGTTGCAGAGGGAGGCAACGAGACAAGATAAGACGAGAGAAGGGGAGGTGATAAAGAGCCGAGCAGAACAAGTCCCAGGAGAGTCAATAAAAAAAGATCGAGCTGGAAGGGGAGGGAAGTGAAAACAAATAGCATGTGAGACTAAAGGACAGCGAGTGAAGAGAGAGAGATTGATTTTATAAATAACATTGATTCAATAACTCAAGTATGTAGCTCTTCTACAGATTAAAGTGGAGAGAGGGGGGGGGGGAGAAAAAATCGTTCTCCAGGTGACGTAATTGAATAACTCGAGAGGGTAGAAAATCTTCTCAAGAGGGCGAGATGATGGTGAGGGTAAAAAGAAGTGAAGAAAATGGCAAATCAGGGCAGAGAGAGAGAGAGAGAGTGAAAGAGCGGGCGAGATATTTTTGTTTGAGCCTGGTGCTCCGCCGTCTGCCGAGGTCTCGGCTCATTTCACACCAAGTTCTGTCAGGACCGTCGGCTTCAGAGCAACCGTTTACACACGCCATTAGCCCCGGAACAACGCCGTCATCGGGAGTGGTGCGCGCATGTATCCACGCGAGAGCCCCGATGCATCATTACAATTTGCATATATTAGCATAGCATCAACGCAATCTTTGATCAGCGGCGGCGCTCCTAACTGCTCCTGTCCGGAACTCGGTGATTCCGGGAGGGTCGGATGATGGATGTGTCACCGCCTCTCATCTCACCAGCGATCCTCGCTGCCATTAGTTCCTCTACAGACGGATGAAACGGAGCAGAGACTTTGCAGATGGCGGGAAGGAGGAAAAAAACAAAAAAAAGAGAGATACCCGTTCCGCTGAAGTTAGATCCCAGCGAGCGTGCGGTTCGCCTCAGGTGTCCCTGACAAGATCGTATCGTTCCAAATTCCAAGATTTTCACAAAGTTTGGAACTTTCCACAGGAATTGACACAAATTTTTTTCTAACTTGTCACATATGCAGGCATGAATATTAAATATATCTATCATAAACAAATATGCAAGCATATGACGCAACATTTATAAGTGGCATTAATCTGCCTGCCAGATGTCTGGCTAGCTAACAGAAAACTAGCCAGCTAACTAAGCTAACTTAAATATGTCCGTAAATTAAAGTTAAAGTTAAGTTAAATTCAAACACCATCAAGCGTATTCACTAAAGTAATTCAGTCAGTTCATAAACACTTAGTTAGTTGAGTGAACGACTCAAGCGAATCTGCATTAAATCATGTTAACAAAAGGTAACAAAGATAAAGATTTTGAAATGAGTTTCCCCCAAAGTACATTAAAGTTTATTAGTTATAATTACGTTGTAGTTTGAAGGGCATCCGTCCTCGGTCGGGGAGGTTGGGAATCCCACCAAGCCATATGAAAAATGCACAAGATGGTTGAAGTTGGTTGATGCAGGTTCTTGTTTATTTATGTGCCATTCACACACGGGCCCCATTACTCATTGCTTTGTACTATGAATAAACTGCGTGAATAAAATATGTTCATTCATTCCCCATGGGTCCCATTCTGGTTCCCCGGGGGTCCTCTTAATGTTTCCTCCTGAGCCAATGAATCTCAAGTCTTCCTACACTTTACCAACTGACATTTAAGTCAACAAAATTCCCAAGCTCAAATTTCCATAGAGACTTTCCACCCCTCTGCAACCCTAGTCAGAAGCACTTTGCTGAACATGCTCAATGAACAAGTTCATCAAACAAAGACAAACTGAAATCGTCTTTGAGCCAGTCGCCTCACACACGCCTAGCAGCAATTTGGAGTCTCGAGTCCACCTAAACACGCGTGTTTTAGACATTAGGGAGGAAAGCCGCTGGAACACAGGCAGAACATCAACACGTCGACACATCGCATATGTGCCGACCTGTTCGCTGCCGTCTGTGACACTTGGAGAGAAGTTAGCCGTTCGCCCGGAGAGTGATCATGCTTCTCCGGAAGAAAACCGTCATCACTCCTGTCATGAAGTACAGGTGAAACAAAGTTTTAAGTCTTAATTAGCGAAGCAGAGACGTGTGGTTACTGTGTGACACCCTCACACGCATATAGGTCATCATTTTCGCACCTCTCGCTCCTCCCACATTGTGGAAAATCACTTCCGAAGCCAACGAGATAATTGCTCAGGCAAACGATATCGGTATGAGTGCAACAAGCAAGTGAAGAATAACCAAGTTCAGAGGTTTCGTGGGTGGAACGTGGGTGAAGCTGAAGAGATTGGAATGGTGCTGTCAGACGCAGTGATTACCGTCTAACGTTGGAGGTTAAATCTAAGTCTTTAACTTTTTAAAACAACATGCTGCTGCTGGTTACTTTTGCCGTATAGATCGAAGATGACCCGAGGCACGTGTTGTGCTTATTTCCTAAATAGGGCTTTGCCATCCTCTGTTGCTACTGCTACAAATCGCTCACTGTTACTAGCCCCCAGATAGCCACGTCAGTTGTGTCGCGTTTGCCAGGCCCCATCCAGACAAAGACAATATTGCCCTCCATTATTGCCTCTAAAAACCTGCCGATGTATCACTGCCTTTGTCCCGGTGCCAGTTTGCTGACAGACCCTCAGGCGTGACGACTGGATCTGCTCCGCTCCTTTCACTCCAGCTTGGTGGAGCAGAGGAATGAGCAGCCAGCACCTGTACCTCTACGTCACCCTCCTTCCCTCCTTCCCTCACACTTTTTCTCCGACTTCCTCTTCTCCTCCTCTCTTCTCTCGCGTCAGTCCCTCGGCCGCTCCTCTCCTGCGATCTCGTCTTTGTCGGGTCGTCTTCTCCACTGATGCCCATTTTTCTCTGAGATGGGCTGTCTTTTTCCTCCTCTCGTTCCCACTCCAACCCCCTTCCTCCTCCCTCTCCCTCTCCCTCTCCCTCCCTCATTTGCTTTCTGTGTAAGGGTTTGCAGGTGGCTCTTGCTGGCTGGGTCAGTAACCAGGGGAAACTGGGGAAGAGTTCACTTCAATAGAACAAATGGGAACAAATTGATCCACTTTCACTGCTGTTTTTGAGACGGCGTTCGGGTTGCAGGCAAAAGGGCTGAGAGCTGCGAGTTTTAAAAAAGGTCAAAGGCTAGTGTAGCACAACACCCAGAACAACCTTTGGACAGACGCGAGAAGCCAGTTTTTCTGCTCCCCCAAGTGCAATTCACAGCCTCGGCCCAAAGGCAGCACACGATCGCACAACTCTGCAGACATCCCTGGTCCTCACGGTGCGGTGTTGGCCAGCTGTAGGCGCTCATCTCAGGGCGTCGACTAATGGTTCATCTGCTTAACAAATTCGAGACGAGGCCAGACTGTGGCCCAACAGCCTGACTTTATGGAAATGTGTACCCTGCGCACTCGGGGCTGTGGGGAGTCTCGTAATATACCTGCACAGATTTTCGTAATACCTGGCCATATGCAAACTGTCCCTTCTGCCGTGACAGGTGCGCAGGCTCCCGTCTGTGTCGTCTCCTCGATAACATCCCCGTCCTCCACACCTCGAGCTCTGAGCACAGTTGGTTAGCGAAAACATACGATAAGGGACTGCGGCCAGATACTTAACAGTAGTTATTAACCGTTTTATCTCATTCCACCGGTCTTACACTCCTCGGGTGGCACAATTTCTAGAGGCATCCGGCTACCAGATAGCACAGAGCAACAACACTTCTTGTTTGTCATTCGAGAGTCATTTTGCGTTTCGGCATATTCCGAAGAGGCTCCAGCTGCGGACCACACCTGGATATCAGTTTTCCTGCACGTCTGGCTAAATGACTCCAAGTAAACAAGAGTCTCTAAGTGAAACCGGCTGGGAAGACCACAACGCTGCTGCTGCTCCTGCTGCTGCTGCAGGAGCAGGAGCAGGAGGAGGAGGAGGACGAGGAGGAGGACGGCCGAGGCACGGAGCAGCGGCTCCTCCTCTGCACCGGCTTCAAAAAGCCCATTACAAAAGAGGAGCAACAACAGCTGTAGCAGCATCCTAATTGTTGTTTACGGTGAACTCGAAATTGCGGGAAATGGATCTCAAACAAAGCAGCCCGAGTATACTTGAACTCGTATCACACCGAAAAGCTAATGACAGTGCCGAGCTACAACAGAAAAGTCTGCGGTCGGCCAAATGCTCCTGGAACTCCTAGCGCGTATGAGTCACGGCCCAACGTCATCCTGGCCCTGCAAGGTGCAAGGCTGCACAAGACACCAAAGGAAGAAGAAAAAAAAAAATCACAAGATCTCTAGAACACGTTCTTCTATACCGTGCCATGCGGTATTGTTTTACATTGTTTGCACAGATTAAGCATACGTAAACGAAAAGCTTGAACGGAAACCACAAATGTGTGTTTAAGATGCAACGGTCTCGTGGAAAGTACAATCACGGCGTGTTTGTCTTGGAGTGCCGAGGCCGCGCGTTTGGAAATCAGAAATGAAAACTTCCCGGCTGTAAAATTAGAGCCTCGCTGTGCTGTTCAGTGTTCAGCCATCGCGCTCTCCTCAAGGCCGCTGGCCCCACCAGAGCCATTCACATGCAGGGGGGCGGGGGTATGAATGGTCTTTGACCTGACAGGCAAGTGACAGTGCAGTTAGGCGGATGCCATAAAGCGGTAATCTGTGCTGTGCAGCGTCACCATGGTAACATGCGTGCCAGTGAGTACTGTGGATGGCAGGGTGCGCCTTTCATGGCACCGATACACCCATCTGACTCACTCACACACAAACACACACGGCTGTCATTATTACAAAACCTGATTGCAAAACATCATTAGCGGTATGCCAGACTGCGCTGGGGCCAAACTTGCCGTCATGTGGATCCCCCCCCCCACCCACCCACCCACCCACCCCCCAACCCACAGACAGACAGACAGACAGACAGGTCCGCAGATTCATGTTAAGGCACGGCCACTGGGGGAGGAAACACTGACAGCTCCATTCCACTCCGCTTTCCCTTTATTTGGTTCCTCTAATCCAGCTCCCCCCTCCACCCCACCCCCCCCCAACCTTCCCTCCTCTCTCCAGCTCCTCTTCTCTTGTAAGAGCCTCCTTTTCCCTTTTTCTGTCCTTAACCTCTCCTCTCTGATCTAGTCTTCGAAAATCTCAGTCCCGCGGCCAGCTGGCAACGGGACTCAACCCTTCTTCCACCGTGGCACCGTGTCAGGCCCGAGAGAGGACGAGAACCAAAGACGGAGGGAGGGAGATGAGTGCACTGAAAGCCACTGGGATGAAAGGAGGCAGGAGAGGGAGGAGGAGGAGGAGGAGGAGAAAGAAGGAGGGATGACAGGTAAGGGCAGCAGGTGGACAAAACCAGCTGAGCAAACCAAAAACAAGCACAGATGAGGCAGAGACGGGGAGGGGGACCGACACTGCCTAAAATCTTAGTCCTGTTACACTCCATTTCAAGCCGGCCGTACCCATTTCATCCTTTTATAATGACACCGATAAATCAATACCGATCCCCTGCAGCCGGCATGCGCTTGGCTCACAACAGCCACTGTCGCAGCATGAACAACCAAAAAGAAAACTCCCAAAGGTCAATATTTTCCCAAATGACGATAAATGGGGTATTTTAGGTCTCACTGTAACAGGGATGGGGAATGTCTTCGTGCTTTCTCAGGGTAAAGTCCCAGCAGACCTCAACAAGTGCACTATAAATATGACAAAAAATATTCTTGGAGCAAACGGTCTCGTCCTCGACGCCCATGTGAAGCTCTGCGCCGTGACGCTCCATACACACAAAGCCCAAAGAGGACTGCGGCACAAGCAAATGGCAAAAGTTTGAGCTGTGGATCGATTTGCCACAAAGTTCGATCCAGCAGCTTGTTCGGTGTCACGATGAAGTTCAGGTTGGTTCAGGCAGGATTAATAATCAAGCCAGAGTCAGAAGAGAGGGGCACGGACGGGGCGGGAGAGGCTAAACCTTGTTGTTCGATTGGCTCGTTTGCTCAAAAACATACAAATCAAGGATTTCTCAGAATCTCTATTTTGTGGAATCAGTGAACTGATAGCTCCTCTCTCTGGGAAACAACGCAGTCCATCAAGTGGCCTTGAGTGCCTCACTCCTCCCTGGCAGAGTAAAAGCAGTCAGGGCTGTCTTCATTCAGGCAGTCGACCCAGACCTCTACATAGGCTGAAAGCTCATCAAGGTGTTTCCAAGCATGTTCCCATGCACACGGCATGCTATATTTGCAGATAACTCTGTTATCACTGAGTACAGGCACTGGCCAGAGATCAGGACTGCCTCCTTATGAGTACGTCTTCAATTTGATTTTTCCATTACTTACAACTGCACTGCCAGCACCCATTAGCAGGTCGCTGAGGTCATATTATACCAATTGAGTCGACCTACATCTATGAGAAAGAAACACACCGTTTGGATTCTGAAGCTGAGATTAAGAGACTTACCTTGGGCTCCATAGAGATGAAACTATGGCGACCACGGCTGGACAAAGTCGACCTCTTGATGGTGCGACTATGGAAGAAGTGATAGTGGTCTTTGAGATCTCCAATCTGCAAAAACACAAACACAGGCTTAAGAAGAGAACAGACACGTGATGCCAAAGCACATTCCTGCATCACTATACAACATGAATGGAGCCGGCTTATAAACATCGGCCCCGACAGATTAGGTTTCATCTCATCTTATCATTTATCTGCGTAGATTATATCAGTTTATAGTTTTGCCGCTGGCTTAAAAACTCAGAGAAAAAGACAAAGGGAAACGAGAGACGGAGGGATTAGGCGAGTCAAACTCAGAGACTAAAAGTCAGGCAAACGTGCGGCCACACACAGACAGCCAAAGCTTTGAGTGACAGTGAGAAGAGGACGGACAGCACACAGGCAGAGAATGACAGACAGACGGCAGGCTGCTGGACGGTGATTAGGTTTAATAATTGATAAAGACCATACAATCCCTCAGATGATCAAACTGTCATGGCTGCCAAGGGTCCTATGGTGCGTCACTGATCCGGGCTGAGCTCCACCACCACAGAGCCCATTAGATCAGCTTTCAGCTCATTGCTCATGCACATACTCCAACTCCCGGGCTGACAGAGTGAGAAACAAGAAAGTGCCAATAGGCCATGCTGGATCATCTTTCTGCACAGGCCTAGCAGCACACGTCGGAGGTCTGCAGTAATCAGATTTAATGGCGTTCGACGCACTGACAAAGTGTGCTTCCTTAATAGGCGGCTTCCACTTTGAATGCTTCTCATAGTGTAAACAGGTCTCAACATATCGTGCTTCCACTGGCTGTTTAATCTACCCAACATCTGCACTGCCATTAAGCAGGCCACCCTTCCCTGTAGGAGTGTCTGCAGAGAGGAGCCGCTGGAAAAGCTCTGCACAGAATTAAAAAAAAAAAAAACCTAAAGCACAGGTCTCAACTTCTGCTGCACGCTCCATTTAGAGCCCCCTTAAGGAAAAATAATAATTAATTAAGGCAAAGGGTGACCAGTTCAAATTCACAACCTTGACGATACGTTCAAGGCCTCTTCAGGTTAAACTGCGTCTTAAGCTAGTTTTGCCTGCGCGTGCTCGTCTGAGCGCGTTTCAAGGTGTCACCGCCACAGTCACGATCGATAGATTTTTGTTTCCGACGCAACAGCACGCATCCAGAGTTACGTCATGACAGTTGCCGGGAATATTCATACGGCGCATAACCAGGAATCGGTTGAGAAACAAAAAAAAAAAAGGCGATGGGAGTTTCTCAAAAGGTCATAGCTGGGTCCGACTACCAGCCTACGAGTTCAGGTTTTTCCTGAATGACGGTTATTCAGAATTATTCTTGTTCGTGACAAACAGAACAATAACTATCTTCACAGAGGAAAAGAGTTTACACACACGCACATACACACACACATGCACACACGCACACACATGCACACACACACACACACACTGCCGCTGCAGGAAAAATCCAATACATTCACAGAAGAGTGGAGCGGTTGTTAGATAACTTTTTGTGTGGCAAATTCTTGTTACTGCCACACTGTTAAAGTTTGGTCAAGGAGAATCTCACTTTTTTCTCTCTTTTTTTTTTCGCAAATGCTGTGAAGCACTCCTCGGCAATCTACCAGCGTTTTCTACACCATAACTCGAGTTCAGCTGCGCTATTTCCCAAGACTCCTGGGGCCGCCGAAGGTCACCACGTCAACACTGTGAAATCAGCTTTAAAATGGGATTTCAAGAATCTGCTGCGCTGGATAAAATTATCCCTTTTAATCAGATTTCATTTGTTTCTAATGGACTGGAGCTGAGTGAATGCCGAGTGAACTCTTGCATCATATCGGCATGTGCACTCCTCAATAGTCATTTTAAACAGCGGATAAAACGCAGAGGCATAAACAACCTGTTCCAACTAAATCTAAAAGAAAATACCAACCGGGCTAGACAACTAAGAGAACTAACAACGGGCTGTTGTAGTGACTTCAAAGAGAATCACGTCAGACATCAGATGATCGTCTTTGATAAACAGTGACGAGTACGTGTGTCCTCCACTTCCTCACCTGGTAGAGCACGTACTACACCGAGTAGTGCTACCCTGCACTACCCTGAGCACTGTCTCTCCTACTTCACATCTCTCTCTCTCTACTGTCACTGTAAGGACATTCAATCAGTGTGAGCGAGGTACAAATGTTCCTCTTGATACCACATTTCATCATAACAAATTTTCCAATAACAACACCCCGTTGGCCCGGTGTCGTCAAGAAGTGACGTAAGCGTGAGACCTGCTCGCAGCCTGTTATTGATGCAAGCGGCGTCCAGTTCGTATCTGGCTGTAGATGGTCGCCCTCCCTCTCCACGCCTCCAAATCCCCTCTCATCTCTTCACAGCAGCAGTTTGAACAGATATCCACATCTCGGGCCTTGTCAGCTGATTTTGACTCAATTTGGACCACTGTCTTAGTCTGGGAAGGGGGCTCCATGGTTAAGAGGATTACCCAGAATTCCCCAACGAGGTGCCCTCTCACTCCGTGCCAACTCTTTTCATCCATACGTCCATCTATCGTCCCTTCTTTCGCTCCCTCCTCTCTCCATCTCCCAGTGTGTGGTTATCTTTGTCTGTTCTTCTCTTTCCACCCCTGTCAAGAAGACTATATTGTCCCTATGTCACATGTTTTCCCTACCCATCCCCCATTTTACTCTCTTGAACCGGTTTGCTTCTTAAAAAGCTGTTTTCGTTAAGCGGTCGTACCCTGAAACAATACAGACAACAAACAGTAGAGTTCTTCTAAATAGTCTTTGTTCGAAAACAAAGAAAAACTTTGTACAGTATCTGTTTCTGACCAGCAGCTAAAAGGGTGTTAAAAGGTGCTAAAATGTGCAATGAGTTATTTTACTTGACGTGCTTAATTTTTCATTCACTATGCACTGATGTGCTGCATGGCTATATGATATGGGGGGATGGGGGTTGATGATGATGTCAAAGTTCACATTAGGAAACCTAAGTGTGCTGTTATCACTCCCATGGGAGCGGCTTTCAGCTGACCCCAAAACCAGGAAGTGAAGTAAAACTCTTGTCTATGAGGTGTCAAAGTCCAATGAACGCTCCATATTGAGATGGAAATTAGGGCGAATGGTGGGGGTTGGGGGCTACACTGCGCTCCACAGGGGAATTCCTATTGGGGGCTGGTATGGAAAAGGGGGGAGGACTCCACACATTAGTTCCCGTCAAAGAGAGGGGATAAACGAGGCCATTAAGGCCTGCTCTCTGGGGAGTATAGTGGGTGGGCGGGCTGGATAAGGCGAGGAGGGAGTGGAGGGGGGTGGGGGGGGGGGGGGGGGGGGGGGGTTCAATAGCTGTTGACTAGGCTACCCCACAACAACCTGTCAGAATGCCCCCCTCTGTTCCACGCCGTCTCCACGTCGAGGGCTGGCAAGTGCAGGCTTGAACTGCCCACGTATTTTGGTCACGATACCCCGGGGTATGTGTGGGGTCCACGTTTGTGTGCCGTCATTCTTTTGTCCACAAAGGGCCACAGGATTTCCCTTTAAAGTTTGTCAAAACACATTTTCAAGTGACCGGTTAAAGCCTCGCTCGTGTCGTTCGGTGAGGTGAGGCGGCGTGGAGACAGTTCAGGCAAATCTCACCGCGCGTTTCCCTCCTCTGTGTTATTTGACAGCTGTGCTTGGGATTTATTTAAGACGTCAATAAGCACCGGCCCCTACCCTGAGCCTAATGTGTCATGATCCAAGGGAAACCGAAGGCAAACCTACCAGGGCACTGCTCGTCCTCTGCACTGCGCAACTCAAGTTCAGCTGTTTCCCAAAAGTATTGAGCCACCGGGGGTACTCACGTCAGCATTGTGAAATGCGCTTCAAAACCATTATTTTTAGAGTCTGTTGAGCTGGATAACATGATCCATTTCAACACATTTCTACATGTATTTAATATACATAGCTATCTGGATGTCACAGTTTAAGAAAGCCTGAAGCGTGGATAACCCAGTTTGAGATCTTGTACCACAGAAATAAACCTGATAGTTGTTTCTGGAGGTTCTCAGTCACCAGGTCACGGTGATAAAGAAGAAGGCAACCAGATGTGTTAGGTTCTTGAAGACATTTCACCTCTCCACCAAAAGGCTTCTGTCCTGATATGAGAATATCATGTGAGAATCGTAATCTCCTCAGGAACCGAACAGAAGTCCAGTTGCCTTGACTTCAAACAATGTTTGATCTTTCCTCAGTGTGAGAAGTAAAACCAAGCGCTCAGATTGTAACTGGACAGATGCTCCCAAGGTGCAACCGCTGATCCTTCACTGTTTCCACCTTGAAACGCTAAAGGAGAGGAGAAGTCTCCATCTCCTCTCCGCAGTGTGAAGCAGGGAAGTGGTGGTGGTGGTGGTGGTGGGGAGGGGGGATTACAGAGCCAAACAACCGTGGACATGGCTCCAACACAACACCAGGACAGACACGGGCTCGGTTTGACTGGAGGGGAACCTGTTTGAAGTCAATGCCAAGACCATGGAGCAAACGGCACCAGCGTGTCAGACGGGACCGAGCACATGTGTGGGGCAGGGAGCTGTGGAAGCAGGCACCTGTTGTGCCATCCGTGCTCTTCCACGAATAAAATGAACACAAAACACGGCCGAGCTGCGGCAGAGCCGACTTCCACGAGCAGAGAGTTGAGGAGAGGACAGACAAGTTTGTGATGGGAGTAAAGTGCGACCTACCTGTCCCATGTTCCTATAGCCATATTTGTCTGCTATCCTCTCGGCCACCTCGGGTCCCCCGGCTATCCTGACCGCCCAGTGGTTGGTGAAGACCCGAGCTTCGCACAAGCCCAGACAGAGCACCAGGACGCACAGCAAGCTCCTTCTCCAGGCGGCGGTGAGGACCATCTTCCCTCACTTTTCACTTCTTCTCCTTCTCCTCCTCCTCCACCTCCTCCTCCTCGACCAGGCAAACAACCAAACTTCTCTTCTCGCCGAGCAACAAGAGTCTCATAGAAACACAACTAACAGGGGGGGGAGAGGGAGAGAGAGAGAGAGAGAGGAGGGGGGATGAAGAGGAGGAAAATAAATACCTTGTCTTCAAGCCTGTGCCTTCCACATGGGAGAAGTTTGCGATTCGTGTGCCCTCTCTCTGTTCCTCTCTTTTTTTTCCACCGAGGAGGAGGAGGAGGAAGCGTACGTGTCTGCGCACCGTGCGTCTGTGCGCTCCTCAGAGCTGATCTGTGCTTGTGTGTGTGTGAGTGTATGTGCGTGTGTCTCTGTGTGTGTGTGTGTGTGTGCGTGCGTGCGTGTGTGTGTATGTATGTGTGTGTGTGTGTGTGTGCGTGCGTGTGTGTGTGTGTGTGTGTGTGTGAGTGTGTCAGTTCTGTCTGTTCTGTCTCTGAGCCGCTCGGATGTGGGCTCTCATGTGGTGAAATGGCTACAGCGCCTCCCTTGCAAATAACTCCGCGACTCTCTCCGGAGAGTAGAAACAACTAAAGCCGCGGGGTTTCCCTGCCGAGCTCCGCTGGGTCTTAAAGACACTCGGGTTGGAGGGGTGAGGGTGGGGGGTGGGGGGGGTGGTGTGTGTGTGTGTGGGAGGGGGGGTCAAACAAGAGGCCAGGGAGCCACCTGGGGGCCACCTGGGGGCCAGCTTCCAGGACCGAGGTCCCTCAGGCAGAAGGAAGGATTGGACAGGAAGTTGGAGGGTTTCCCAGTGTTAGGGGTGTGAAAAAAAGCCTCCTCCTTATCTTAATGGAAATAAAGCTCAATTGAATTGGAAAGAAGTCATTATCTAGTTAGACAGACAGACAAATAGATAGATAGATAGATAGATAGATAGATAGATAGATAGATAGATAGATAGATAGATAGATAGATAGATAGATAGATAGATAGATAGATAGATAGATAGATAGATAGATAGATAGATAGATAGATAGATAGATAGATAGATAGATAGAGGGGTTGGTTGGTTTAGTCCTTGCTCTCGGCCGGGGCTGGTTGGTTGGTAGTTGTTGGGCTGAGACTTTGTGGTCGGTTGGTTGTTTGGTTGGAATGAACGTTGATTGGTTTGTATGTAGGAGCGTTGGTAGGTTTGTTGGTTCTGCCTTTGTGGTTGGTTAGTTGGTTAGGAATTTTGCGGTGTGCTGGGTTGATAGCTAGGGGGCTTGGTTAATTGTCCTTGTGGTTGGTAGGTAGTTAGTAGCGCAGGTAGATGGACCGATAGAAACCTGTGTGAGAGCCAAGCAGACCTTCTCTCTCTTCCATCCAACATGAATCTCTTTACAAAAGTAATTATGTATTGATTTTTCTTTCTCTGACAGATTTAAAAAACAATGTTTTTGAAGAACCAAGGCTTGTGTAAGTTTCCCAAGGTGATGTAGGTAGATGGAAAACACTTTTATCATGGCTTTTTAAACAACGACAGTCTATACCCTGCCACAGATTCCTCATTTGTACAGATTGTGGTTATTGAAATGAAGGCTGCAAATCTCATGCTCCTGGTTCCTCCTCAATATCTGCACATCCTCTGAATCTCAAGGATATATGGCTGGATGTGTGCACGCCCCTAGGCTGTATCGCTCCAGTTACTGCACAACCTCATCCAGGAAAAAGTTGCACTTTTCTTGATTAGCAAGGAGCGTAAAGTTATGTAATAGTTCATGTGAGTGGAAGGCAAGATGGCCAATCAGTGTAAAGCAAATGTGTGGTCGCCAGACATGAAAATGTATTGTGCTGAAATGATTATGTATTCCAGCACCACAAATAGGATTTTAAGAGCTTGCAAAATAGCATCTAAGGAAGAATACTCCATCTGGACTTGATAAGGCTCCCTTAAAAGTACAGAATGGACACTAATCCTGTCTAACTAGCCTTCATATTACTCAAAAACCACATATTGACTGTAGATGAGGGAGGTACAAAGCACTTTTTTTGCAACGAATGAGACCGCATCAATAAAACTACATCAATAACAATATATTTTTTTTAAAAATGAAACAGCTGTGAGGTTTTATACCCAACACTGAACATGTTTTCCAAGAGCTCCAACATTTGTTTGCTGCCACATCATGTGTATTCATAGCTCATGCAAACGAGAATAGCAGTGGTGTGGCTCCTCTTAAATGTTCCTGGTTAAAAAAGTCTGCCGTTAACAAGTGGATGTATTAGATCTGGGATCCCGCCCCGCGCCTTCCTACACCTTGAAACCTGCTGTTGAATGCGAGCCTTGTCAGTCTCCCGGGCAATATTGACACAGACATACCAATGTAAAGTTGAGTAAACTATGACCCCCACCTCAGTCGTCATCCAATGGGAAACAGCCAGAGACATAAAAAGCTATTATGCCTTCAGAAAGAAACGTGTGAATTCATTCTTATCCATTACAAATCCCACCTGTGTGGAACTTTAGCAGTTTAATGCATTTTATTTCTATGATCGTGACAGCTTTTTTAAAAAAAATGTACATATTGCGAAAAAAATGAAACGAAAAACTGTGAATTTGATCAAGAGCGTTTAGCCTCAACTCAGACCCGGACATGAGCTGAACGCAGGTGTGTTTAACTGTGGCCAAAGGCGTATATAACCTCACTGGGTTACGTGTCCTGCGCCACCACGCTGGCCTTCTGCCCTTGACATTACTGCATATTTCCCCTCAATCAGTGAAGCTCTGGATGTCATGCCCCCCATCGCAGCACAGGTCACAGCTGACTAAACGCTGCCATTATGGAATGTGCCCGGTATTATCTGCTGTTGAGCCTTTCATTCAAGGCCTTTGTTGATTGATGGGTTTTTGTTTTGCAGCAGTTTCCCGGGGATGTCTCTGTGCACAGCGAAAACTCTGTTCTGCATGGGACACAAGTGAAAATCAGCATAATTGCACTAATTGCAGCCAATTTCTCGCTGAATGGACCCCGCTGTCACATCTCACAACAAGCGGGGGGACAAGAACATCTCATGGTCCCCCAGATGGAGATGAAAGGGAACAGAGCAAAAAAAAACAAAAAAAACACCCAGTGATCGTCCTCCATTCAGCCGGGTGGAAGGGCTTGTAATTTAAAGAAAATAAAAAAGGAGACGAGACAAAGAAATTGAATTAAAATTGCCTGAAATCGTTTAGTTTCGACCCATATCAGGCACCCCAATGGGTAGGACGCCTCCGGGCACCGGGGGCCCCAAAAGTTCCCTTTGAAACGTCGCGATATCCTGCGTGACAGCCTCGCAGCCAGTGAGTGTCTCGGGGAGTGAACCGAGTGAACCCCAACAAAACGTCTTTGTCAACATCAGAGAGCCATGATCATGAGTGTCAACAAACACTCTGAGGGGCATTCCTGTGCGCATTCCTGTGCCTCTTCAGCAAAATAACAGGGTGGATCGTGTGTTTTGGCCAAACATATCTTTTGAAAAAAAAACCAAAAAACAACTACCCCCATGATACGACACGATGGAAGGATCCTATAGAGAACCGCATCTAACAAGCTTTATTCACTGTGGACACAGCTGATTTGCTAATTCAGTAAAAAGCCCAATATTTTTGGGAAGGGATCTTCCCCCAAGTGATTTTCTTGTCCCATCAAGATGAGGCTTTTATCAAACACCAACGCTTCCCATGCATTCAGATGCATTTTGCTATTACCCATCAACCACTGCTTCTCCACACCTCTCTCATCTCTTTATTTTTGCGTTTCCCTTACACCATTTGCTTAAATTTCCATATTTTCATTGCATTTTCAAGTTTATTCTCACATATCACTTTTGGCTCACCTGAATGTTTTCCTGCACATAGTTTATGTGTTTTCCAGAGCCCATCACACTCTCTGACCCCTCTTATCTACGGCTCGCACTGGGTGGGCTTCCTGGGAGTTAAGGTTGACCTTTCAACTTCACTTTGACCTTTGACCTTGTTGCTGTAGACTCCTGCACTTAGGCCACAATAGCACCTGCCACTCACAGACTCTCCATCCTCTCTGCCCCGCATCCCAGCCTCCATTCAGTGGCCTCGCCGCCTTCTCCCCGTTCTCCCCTTTGTCAGCCACATACCAGGCTTATACGGGCATTTCCCACAGCACACATACTCTTTACATTCAAGCTGGAGAGATGAAAGAAGGGGGAGATGGTGAGAGTGCTACAGACACGTAAAGGTTGGGTCTCCCATATCCAAGAGGAATGTGAAGTGTGATCTCTGTGACAGTCACTCAGTCAGTTGTCAGTGAAAACACACAGTTCAAAACAACAGTGTGTGTGTGTGTGTATGTGTGTGTGTGCGCGTGTGTGTGGTTCACTTGTTTGAGGTCCAGGTCTACTCACAAACACACAGGTTTCTATAACTTATTCCAATCCGTCCATCAATAACTGTATTTTCTAGCTTTTTTTTAAGTCACCTTGTGTCCTTAAGAAGACTCAAAACTGCATTTTATTGATGTGCAGGTAAATGTCACGCAGTGTAAATATGGGAGCATTTTTTATGACAAAGAAGATTTGTTGTTGATTTGTTCCTGTGAGCATTAGTCCACCTGATCTGGCATAATTTAATGAAAAAGACGACCCAAATGTATGTTGTGCTATGCTTAAGAAGTGGCCATATACTGCCATCTGATGTTGACTGATAAAATTACATACAGAGAAAATTTCGGTTTTAGTGTGGCAGCGTTGTCCCTTTAATCATGCCTATGTACTGATTTACACATGGAGTGGAGTAACACTATGACTGTGCATCACCTCCTACATCGCCTCCCTCACAATGATTACAAAAGAAAAGTCATGGAAACATTGCTCAACTCTGTATTATCAAGGTTGTTTCATCACTTTATTCCCAAGACTAGAGAAATACATCCACTCATTTAAGAACATAAAATCTCTACTCCCCACTTTGAAATTTGACGAACAATCAGAAAGAATGTGTTGCCTAATGTGAGGAGTGTCTGCTTATCAAGCCACAAGATGCTGTCTGTTTTAGGACTGAGTGGATGCCTGAGATCAGACAAAGAATCCTCCTCTTTTCAGTTTCGGATGCTTTTTCCCCCCCTGCATATAACCTCGTCCTTTGTGCCTTACTTCCTCTTTGAAAAAAGCCAGATGGAGCTGACAATCTTGACCATTGTCTTTCCACACCTATTCATTGTTCATTCTGCACGAGGGCCAACCCGCACCATCTTAGTGGACCCGATCGTGAGGATTGTTTCCCTCTTCTTTTGAGTAAAAACTTTAAGCTGTGTGCAGATATTTCAAACGTTTTCCTTTGGATTTCATATGAATGTAATGGAGTGTGCATGTCATGGGAAAAGGTAGTTACCTAAATGATGAATCCTCTCTGAGCACTGAACCACCTGTGTCTCACTCAAGCTGGGCCACCATCTGCCCAACTGGCCCCAAGTTCTGTCAGACAGAACACACTTATGGTGACCGGATTACAGAAAACAGTTCAATGAACTAGGCTTCCCTAGTCCTGCGTCTAATTTCCTGGACCTCTCTGAAATTACCAATATATGTAACCCCACTGATTTTCCATTTCTAACCCATTTGACAATGCTATTTTGCAGGTTGTTGCCTCATAAAGAGATCGTCCCTGGATTCAATCCCAATTACACCAAGGGAACGTGTGTGTAGTCGGCATGTTTCCCCATGTTTCCGTGGGTTTATCCCCATTCTAAAAACGTAAAGGGCTTTAAGTTCAGGTTGCTTTACGGACACTCTCTCAGTCCTATGTGAGCTGAGAGATGCAAGTTTGCCAGCGGCATCAGAAAAATGTCCAAACAAACTCGTCCAATTATGCTTGAACTGGAAGATTTGTAATAAATGGTTTTCGCACTCGTGTTTCACCTCGGGCACCTGAGGCAGCAACTTTCCAAGCATCCACAAGAAATAAATACCACTTGTACAATAACTACCTCATGCTGCCAGTGTTTTCTGTTGCCATCTGTTGTGAGCCATTACAGACTTTAGAGAAGTAACCTGGAAAGATGACACGTGACCACACAAAAGATTCACACGAGTCCAGTGTTCCAACTGCTCAGAATTTTTATTTCAGGGAATATCAGGGTTAAAATTAAATTAAAATACAAAATTTAGATGGGCAGGCCTTTCTTTTAAAGAGAGGGTTTCGACACAGAGGGAGTAGGCCACCCTTCCCAAGAAGGGGGAGGCAGGAGGGGGGGGGAAACAGGAAGCTAAAAAATGAAGTTCTGGGGATGAGCCTGGTCATTCAAGAGTTATGTATAAAAAAAAAAGAAAAGACGAGACAGATGCAGTTAGTTATTATAAACCCCACCCCCATCTGAGATGTCCTCATATGCTATCAGTGCTATAGCTCTCTCTCCTTTTCCTTTTTCTGGTTTCTTACAGGAAGTTGTAGATCTTTTCTCTTCACTCACTCTCACCGTCATAATCATTGTCTCATTCTGTC
The DNA here is from genome assembly GCA_029224185.1 of Karalla daura. Taxonomy (NCBI): domain Eukaryota; kingdom Metazoa; phylum Chordata; class Actinopteri; order Chaetodontiformes; family Leiognathidae; genus Karalla; species Karalla daura. The sequence continues at coordinate 15,763,379 of CM055192.1, forward strand.
TTAATGTAACATCGTTTCCTGCAGTTTTGAAAAAGTAAACAAAAGTCCTTCAAAAATAAAATGCAGCAACCACATTTCATGTTCTACTATTACATATACAGTATATATATATAAATACATACATAAATATCTTACATGTACAACCAATTTTGAAAAGAGGGGGAAGAGAGAACCCAAAAGACGTATGAGGACATGTGGAGGTGGGGGGAGCAGGGCAGGGAGGCCCACGGTTGCTCACTGTGAGGGTAGTGTGTCTTCTGTTTGTTTCTTTGAGCTTTACACACGCGCGCACGCACACACAGCCTTTTGGGGTAAGGAAAGGAGGGTGTGGGGAAAGGTGGGGGAGCATTCCTCAGTTGGCCCAATAGGGGGAGCTGCCATAGCTGGACTTGCTGCCTTGGGTCTTCTGCTGCATGCTGCTGGACTGGCTGCGCTGGCCGGGGCCGCCCTGCCAGACCAGAACCACAGACACCCCGTCAGTGTGACCCTCCACAGAAGGTTCATCAGCTCCACACGGGTTAAGACACACTCCCAGGAATCCAGATCCACAAGTCTCATATGCAGGAACCTTAAAAAGGTGCACTTCCTGCCAATACCATTTGTCTTAGGTACATTAAGTATGAGGATAGAGGTTTACAATACAAAGGCCACTAGTGCCCATAAAATATCTTAGATGATGAATTGTGTGTTACCACCTGACATATACACATGCATCCAACTGAGTTTACCTGTCCATCCTGCGTGAGGTGGTGGTGCAGCAGCTGGGAGTGGGGCTGTTGGTGTGGTGGCAGGATGTGCAGGAAGGGAGCGGGTGCGTAGCCAGGAGCACCGCCGGGGTTCAGGGGTCCCGTCCCGCCCAGCGCTGAAGGCAGGCTGAAGGGAGGAGGCGTCCCTGTGTGAAAGCCCTGCTTGTCGAACGACTGGGGACGGAAGAGGGAGGGGGGGGGGGAGGAAATGAGGAGTTAACATCTATATACAGTCTGTGCAGCTTAATGTCACGGGTGCTTCAGATTGCGTAATCACCTGAGTTTTGCTGTAGATCGAGCCTCCCATGTCAGGTACTCCTCCACTGGTGGCCGACCCAGACAATCCTGGTGCTGAGAGGAGAGGGGAGAAGAAAAGAGAGAGGGGGGAGTGGTGGGGAGAGGAGGGAGGGAAAGAAGGAAGTTTGGAATTAAAGAGGGAAGATAGGAGAGCAGAGGAGGACAGAGGAGGAGAAACGGGGGAGGGGGGGGGGTTACGGAGAAAGAACAACAGTGTGACTTCACTGACGGCTGAATACTGAGCACCGAGTGTTCGTTTCCATGGTTAGTAGGAGGGGAGCCAGCCAGTAGGAAGAAGCGCAGTGAGTGAGGTGCTGAGGCACGTTCCACACTTGTCAACCCTTCCATGTGCACACATTGAAGTACAATCACACACACATGCAGGACTGGAGAAACCTCCACGGCTATGGACTCATCCCCCCCCCAAACCAGCACCGGATGTTGCCCGCTGACTTTGTGGTATTAGTGTGTGCACATGTGTGTGTACCTTTCCCTGGGCCGCTGCCCGCCGACTTGGCCTGTGACTGGGCAGAGCCTCCGTACCCTCCCTTATTGTACTCCCCGTGGGCTTGAGACAGGTCATCAAAGGCTGAAGGAGGAGCACAGAAGGAGAGAGGAGGCAGAGCGAGCAGAGGAAGAGGAGGAGAGGAGTAAGGGGGGAAAGATGAGGCGAGAGGAAGAAAAAGATGATGAGAGGAGGAGGAGGAGGGGGCAGGGGTGAAGGAGGGGGCAGGGGAGAGAGAGGCAGTAAGGTAACCTGACTAAAATGGCAGTGTCTATATCGAGCCGTGTCTGACTTGTGCAGGGGGTTTAAGCTATGCATGCAGCACAAGCAAAAAAACAAAACAAAACAAGAACCAAAAAAAAACAAACAAAAAAACACACCAACAAGCCAAATCCCACATGCAGTATTTGATGTTCATGTGTGAAGGGCTGGAGGGTTCATCCTCTCCTCGTGTGTGTTCACGTCTGCGGGTTCCTATCGCTGAGACTAGGAAGCTACCCACTTCACATCATCCGCCCGCTTCTCTGCACCTGAAAACTGCACGCTAACCACCAGCTAGTGGTAAAACATGTGGATCAGGGTCCATGTCTCTACAAATATATCACCTCAGCCCTCATCTGCAGTCTCCCCAACTCCTGCTGCCATGTTGCTGACTCACTGATCATTTGGCTGTAAAGGCCTTAGCTGTGCCATGGCTCACGTCATCCTGATTCAACTGAGGAATCAATGAAGACGGCTAGAGATGATCTGATGACAACCGGGTCTACGAGACCCGTCCGCCCGTGTCCTGCTCTCACCCGTGCCGTATGCGTGCTGTCCGTAGCTGGGCTGATGCTGTTGGTGGTACTGGCTGGAGGGGTTGGCCAGGCCCATCGCCGGCTGCTTTGCTGAGGCAGGAGGCACGAAGACGGTGGGGCCGTACTGGAAGGCTGAGGGGACCCCTGGCACACCAGCGTAGTACGGCAGTCCTGGGAAACGGCGAGTTGGAAAGGTCACGCAAGGGCACGGAGAGCAGGGAGCAAGGCCATGTTGTACTGTGTTTTGTAAGCTTGTCTACCAGTGTATCCGTAGCCAGGGGGCAGAGGGGGGTTGAGGAAGGCTTGATTCTGTGTCTGCTGGCCCTGGCTCTGGCCCTGACCCTGCGCCTGTGTTCCTGCCTGAGGAGCCTGCTGGGGCTGCGACTGCACCCCGGCTGTGGACAGACTGGTCGGGGGCGCTGGAGACGAAGAGTCGTTCCTGCCAAACTTTGTTGCCTCACCTGGGCAAAAACACACACAAACAGGTCCAGAAAGAAGTTATAGTGTAAATTCATTTTTTTTAACCTAGTGTGATACAAGGTCTGTAGGCATGAGGGACTTGACTCACCAGAGTATGGATTATTGGCCAGGCCATCTCTTCCCGGCATAGTAGCCGTTGTACCAGGGAATGTTACACCATAATAATCCTGTAGAGAGAGGAAAAACAATCAGTTGTGTGAAATGTGGCTCTCCATGTCATTAGTACACCTGATGCTGGGCTGGGACAGAAGGCGCAGATGCTGCCTGCTCCTGCCTCCTGTCTGGACCCAGCATTCGACTGCTCTTCTGGAAGTTTGAGGGTTTTGAGGGAGGAATTACTCGGTAGTGGGAGGATACAGATTAAAGGAGTGGCTGCTATGCTCAATGCACTGGGACACATCTGAAAGCCATTTCTCGCTTTAAAACAAACGCCAAAAGCAAAGTATAGCCAGCAGGGTAAAGCAGGAAACAACCGTGACAGACTCACCATAGGAAGGCGAGACTGCAGCATTTGCAAGTCTTCATATCCATAAATCTGCTGTTGGAATAAAGACAAAGGAGGAGAGAGCTTGTGATTATTTAGCACCACATTGGAGTCTCTACTAAACCTCCCCATTGCCTCTCAAAACTCCATTTAAATCTTATCCTCCAACCATTTTAGCCTTTATCCAAGGTTTATCTGAGCCTCTCATTTCAACTGTCAGAAACGACTAAAGTGGTCGTGAACATCTTAAAAACTGCAGACTGAATGAGTAACTGCCATATTTATTCAACTCTATGCACTGGCTTGTACTGAAAGCAAGGCATGAGACGTGAAAACCTTTTCAAATGGTTTGAGACACTTCAGTGTTAGCTTAGTCCCTATAGAGAGACACCAGCGCCCATCTATATTTAATGATACTACGTTTGCCTTAAAAAAAACCCAGGGGGCTAATTGGTATATGAAGAATAAATGAATGATGAGGTCTTGCTATAGTTACCGGGTAAGCAGGGAGCAAGCCACCAGGGCCCATTATGTACTGGTTGGCCAAGAGAGGCGGCACTCCTTGGGCCAAGTTGGGAGGAGCTTTACCTGGAGGACAGATTGACAGGGGTTCTGACTGGACCGGTCTCAGGATTTGAACTGGGACTTGTGTTGTGAACGTGTGCGTGCCAGTTTTCGCGTGACTGGTCGTGGTCGTGGCGGCCTACCGGAGGTGGTGGTGAGCAGGGGCGCCGTGCGGCTGCCTGCAGCTGAGAGGGTGGTGTTTGTGCCGTTCGGGGTCAGGCCCGGCGCCCCAGACGGGTGCAGGCCGTTGGAGGCCGAGCTGCTGACGGCCAGGGGAGCCGACGGGCTGGGGATGACGGCCTGGTTGGACGACGACGATGACGAGGAGAAGGCGTGGAGGTTGGCGCTGCTGCTGCTGCTGTCCTCGTTGCTCATCTGATGGCGAAAGAAGCAGAGAACCTCCATTAAAAACACTGAACTGGAAGAACCGGGGCGTTTTTGGTGGCTTTACCGCACACTTACAGAGAGGGAGGAGCTCGTGGTGAGGGTTGATCCAGAGGAGTGAGTGTTGGTCACGTGACTGGAAGGAGAGGAAAATGAATGCGCCATTCAATCAGAGGATTAGGACAGACGTGTCTTGGAACAAACTATTCAGTCAGAGTGGACAGGCAAAACAGGAGGAGTCAGTGGACGGAGCACAGTTGAGTCCCGTACCTGCTGAGAGAGGGGACGGGTGCCGAGTGGGAGGGCGTGACTGCCGGGGAGGGGATGTGGTGGCTGGGGCCACTGTCACTCGTCAGGACCGGAGACTCCGTCTTCACTGCTCTAGATGTTGACGTGGCTGGAGGAGAAGGTGAACAGATTTATAAAACAAGTTAGGAACAGGCTGAGGTGAAGTGAAGGACTGACTGTAAGAACCAAACTGAAGTAGCTGAAAGCAAGGGATGGCCTGAGTACGCCCTGGGCTGGATCAAACCTCATCCGCTCCCACTAAAAGCACTTCCTCCCACTTCCTCTCGGATGCTTTTAACAATCAATATCCATCATATTGAATTGTGCCGGCCCAGCACTCAAGATTTGCCAGTGCCGGGAGTACTTACTGTCCTGCGCGCTCTGCGTCTTCAAGCCGCTGTAGCCATTCTGGGAGAGGGAACGATCACAGGATTAGCTTTATCACGCTGCGCCCCATCTGCTGATGAGGACACTGAGCTCCAGCAGCTGGAGTTGAAGTGTGTCACGCAGCGTCTCCTCACCGTGAGCGCAGACGCCGAGGAGACATCTTTGCTCTGAGAGAAGGCCAGATGATGCGGCAGGGCCCGCGGGCCGCTGCTCTCCATGCGGCTGGCCGTTGTCGGGGCCGTAGACGCAGGTGGGGTGGCGGCGCTGGGCAGGCCCAGGGAGGGGGAGGGGGTGGCACTGGGTAAGCCCAGTGACGGTGAGGGAAAGGTGGGGTCTGATACAGCTGAGGGTAAGGTGGATAAGCTGCTCATGTGGTCACTGTTCAAAAGGGACAGAGAGAAAGAAAATATTAAAATACAAGTGAAAGTCTAGACTCTTGCTCTACTTTTTGCAAGGCTCCATCACGGATGGTTGCTAAGATTTAAGACGAGCAAATCTGTGCCTCAAACACCAACTCAAAACAAGTCACACACACACACCTCATAGATCCCGGCTTGGAAAACAGGCTGCTCTGTGGCTGCTGTGTGGGAATAGCTGTGGGGACGGGCATGGGTGCTGGAGCCGGGGCCTGAACCGGGGCCTGCTCTCTGACCGACTCCGTCTGTGCCACCTCTACCGCTCCACTACCGGCCTCTGACCCGAAGTCAAGAGCTCCAAACTGGACATTCAGGCCAGAGATGTCCGCTGAGCCTGGCATCTCTACTGCCGAAGATGGGATCTGAGAGGACAGAGACGGGATCAGCGGAGCGACGTTTACGGCACATGCTCATTTGTCATTTGGAGAGGCAGACTCGTCTTTGTCCAACAGAGGCCAGCTGACCTTAGAGGGAGGAGGTACTTTGCGTCTCTGTGTCTTTAGCTGCCGCTGGGGGGCTTCAGTGATGGGAGGCTCCATGCCCGGCAGCTTCACCCCCGGAGAGGCTCCATCTCTCACAGGAGGCACGGCAGACTCGTGACCTGGAGGAGACGATTGACACGAGTCATTCACTGGTATCACAACACTCGGAGATAAATGCATACTGCATAAACACAGACAATTTGTGCATCCCTTTCTTAAAATAGCATAGCAACTGGCACTGTTCTATTGTACAACCATTATCTCAAGCTTAGTTGAGAGGCATTCTAGTGGTTGACAGTCATAGCTGCTCTTGTGCTTATTTAGTACTTAAGTGGACTGCGGACACTGCCTCACTGCGGCCGTACCTGGTGGTGTGGGGACCTGTGGAGCGTGCAGCTGCGGGAGGGCCAGAGGCTCACTGGGAGGCAGGATGGAGGACTGTTGCTGCCTCTGAGCCAGCTGGCTGAGCACGGCCGATGGCTCTGGCTGAAGCTTCATCTCCACTGAGGAGCACATGGACAACCGCATTTGAGATTTTCATTCCGACATCAAGCGCTCACGGCTTAAAATGGCCGTTTTGGCTCTCGGGTATCCTGAGACCGAACTCACAGTGTTGGGCAGTGACGGGGCCATTCTCGACTCTCTGAGCCTTGACCTCTGCAGATGGAGAGGAGGAAGGAGCAGGGTTCTGGATGGGAGGCGGCCCCGCGTCTTTGGAAACACTGCTGTTGCTGGTGGAGACCAGGGTCTGACCGGCTCTCTGGCCGAGTCGAGGCCCGTTGAGCTGCTCTGATGTCCTCATCTCGGCGGCTGGCATCTGCTTGGGCGCATTCAGCGACCCAAAGCCAGAGCCAAGAACTGAGGACTGAAAGAATACAGAGGCGCAGGATGAGAGCCGGACACCGGACGTGGGGGCACGTGTTTGAGAGTGTGTGCGTGCGGCTGTGTACCAGAGCGGCGTGCGCGTAGGTGGTACCAACGGAGGCAGCATGGGCATAGCTGTTGGCTGTGGCGTGCGCGTAGCTGTGTGTTGCGGTGCGACCATTGTGGTGGGAATTGGTGAACACCAGGCTTTGGCCCAAATCCTCGGCCGAGGGGCCATCGACGATGGCCCCCAGGTCGGAGTCCATCGAACCCCCCAGGCCCACTCCAGCCTTGGGCAGGAGGCTAGCCAGGTCCACACTGAGGAGGAGGAGGAGGAGATGAGGAAGAGGTTAGAGCAGATAGGAGAGCAGATCGGGACAGTTGTTGCTCTCCACAGGAAAAAAGCAGTAGATTTACTGCATGGCTTACTTGTGGTTTGCTGGAGCAGAAGAGGCAGTGAATACTTTGGTCTCAGACAACTGTGAGGAAGGACAAGCAGAACACACAGTCAACCAGCAGATAAATAACTGAACTGAACTCTAAGTCCATACTGATTCAGAAGAACATTATCGTAGTTGGAGCATGAATAATCTGAAAATACTGCAAATCTTTTTGGTCGTCTTACATCGTTCCATTCCTCTAAGGTCCAGTCTTCAGTATTGCCTCCCCATGTTCCTATAAAAACAGAGCAGCCAGGTTGCTATTCACGCCTCAACATCCAACATTGAGATTCAATTTTCAATTTAAAGCTCAACTCCTGCTTTTATAATGCAATTTACAGGTGTGAATGAAGAAGGCAGACACTATAACATAGTAAAGCCAGTGCAGTTTAAGTCGGGGATAAAATCGACAGGTTTATCGATGGTTACAACAGCTTGATCGTTTCACTGACCAGCGCCCTCAGCAGGTTCGTTGCCGTCCGCTTCCCAATTCTCCTGACGAGCTCCGGAGTTAGCCGTGTAGTCAGCAGGATTGAAGGTGCTGAAAGGAGAGCCGGGTTGAGAGGTTGAGCCAACAGAAGGAACCTGAAGAGTAAACTGCCCGGTCTGCTGGTGATAATGATCACGACTGCTCATGCTTACTGATTGAGGAGATTCAGAACAATTTTTTTTCCCACACGATTGATTTTGGGATATGTGCTTGGAATTACCATCATCATCTCCACACTTAAAAATAGACTAAACGTGTTCTCACCCCATTCCCTGGGAGGAGAACCTGTTGCCAGCAGCTGCTCTTCCTCTGCCGCGACCTCCTGCCCCTGAGGACGCACACAAAGCAGCCACATGAACTCTGCTGACTGGTCTCTCTCAACCTCAGCTCCATGCAGCTTAGGGGAGAAAAAAAAGCACTTATCAAATGCCTGCTTCATCAGCAAAAGGTAAACTGGAAAGAGGAACCATGTCACAGTCTACGTTGCCCTTAATGGGAGCGGGAGCTTGTATTTACTTTTATTTTTCAATACCAGACTGTTGATAGAACAGCTGGAGAGTGACTGGAAATGGGTGGAGAGAGAGAGAGGGAGGGAGAGAGAGAGAATGACATGCAGCAAAGGGCTGCCACAGGGATTTGTACTAGAGCTGCTGCAGTAAGGACTGAATCCTCTATATGTGGGACACCTGCTCTACTGACTGAGCTAAACAACACCCCATATACCAGTGCTTATCAATACGGCATCAATTTTGGATCTTTGTCAATATCACACACAAATCTATGGAGTAAAAACTAAGGCCAAGAGCATCCATTTAGATGTGCGAGGTTTGGTGTGATACTTCGGTGACAGGCTCATCAATGCATCCAAATTCTACAGTGTCCCATATTCTCAAATATTTTACCATAACACCCCCCACCCCGCCCCACCACAGACAAAAGCAGCTGCAGAGACTGAGCACATTCCCCACACACTGAATGCTGCAATAATCCAAATGCCCAAAGACATAAATAGATACAGTACCAGCAGCAATGTGCAGGACACCACGTGAGACAATTAACTTTAAATTTGACTCAATAAGGTAAAAAAAAAAAAGTCACCCTATATGTAGGTGCTTTGTATCTACACAGAAGCAAAGTAAACAGACAGAAAACTAAATGCATCAGATTTTTTGGAAGGAAATCTTAATTGAAACAAATGGTTCGGTTGATTATTCCTGGATGAGCTTAGCTTGTTTATCTGGAGCGGCAGTGAAAACCCTCGCCGCAGAGCTCAAGGATTTGACTTTGTTTACCGCCGGTTAAATTCATTAAGATTAAGGAAAATGTGCAGAAACCTGATAGAAGAAATGGTTGGAATGGGGTTTCATTTTCATCCCCACTCACCTCTGCCACGGCCTCTGCGTCCACGGTCTCCCCCTCTCTCTCCAGGAGCCACCTCGAAACCATTTTCCTCTAACCGGCCTGAAACCGCAAACCAAGGGATACGGAAATTAGATACACGGAAGATTTGTATCGGACCGACAAACACCCAGCTACCACTCCCTTCAACTCGCCAGGTATCTTTCACCCCTTCCTCACCTTCACGCCCCCGGCTGATGCCTCTGCCCCTCCTGGCGGACCCTCCTCGCCCACGGCTGGCCTCCCTCTCTCCTCCCTTCTTCTCTCTGCTCTCCTTGATCTCGGAGGGGCCCCCCTCTTTCCCAAGGCTCCGCTTCTTGCCAACAGTCTCCCAGGAGTTCTGACAGATTAACCCAAAAATTAGGTCAGGCCCACAAAATACACCTGTGATGCGGTTGCAAATCAGGTGTCGGGGTCCCGACACAGGAAGACATGTGCGCGTGAGGGTGGGCTCTTACTGTGTCAGAGGTGCTTTCCAGCAAGAAATTGATGGCTCTGTTTACATCTTCGTTGCAGTCATGCAGGGCTACCATGCACTCATCTTGAGTCTTGCCAGTTACCTCAATCAGCTGTCCACATGGAGAGAAGAAGAAAAAAACAGCATGAGGTACACGTGTCTCCATGCAACACCGCAACAGCCTAAATATCCGTCTCAATTTGCGCTAATGCGCAAAGACATTACCTGTTTGACCTTGTCCTCAAAGTCTGCATCATTTTTGTCGTAGATCATTTGGGCTAAACGAATCTGTTCTGCTGTGGCCTGGAAACCAGTTCAGGAAGAGAGATCAGAACTGAAAGACTACATTGGTATTCCAATGACTGCACAACACAACAGTCGCGACGCAAAGCACAAAAAGTACAAATTTTGGGTTTACAATGGTAGAGAAAAAAATGGAGAAACAAAATGCACACCTGTATCTGTTTCTGTGGCTGTGTTGTCTGTGTGTTGGTGGGCAGCGTTCTGTCCCGAGTCCCCCGGGCCTGATTGCTGACCACTGAAGTCATCATATACAGTATATACAAAACAATGTATGTACAAAATAGAAAAATCTGTGAAATGAGGGGAAAAACAAGAGGAGACATTGGTAAGTAAACAACTGCAATGAAGTTAAATTACATCACAACTTCCTGGCAACACGTAATACTGAGTAAACGCCCGATGCCGACCGACTCACTGTTGTCAAGTATACCATGTAAGACTATAACTCCATCTGTTGCCCCCCCCACCCACCCCCCTGGTTAAATTTAGCCAGCCAAGAGGGGACTGTCCGGTGTCAGCTTACAACCCTCCCTCGGTAACAGCATACAAACACCATCAAAAGTGGTAATGTACACAAAGTATGAAACCGTGTGAGTAGATTAAATAATAACGTCGTTTTTCCCCGTCGACGACGGCGGCGACATAAAGCCCCGGAAAGCCTGGGCTTTGGGCCAGGCTGGACGGAGTGTGAGCAAATCGAAAGCATGTAACCAGCATCGACTGGGCTACATTTGGTCCAGTAACTAGTGGCTGTTGATACCACCACCTGACACACTGTTGCCGTGGTAACAACAATTTAAAAAAAAAGGTGAACGGAATACCTACCTACGGTGGTTGGCATGGTAACGACATGGTTAATCGAGTACCAGATTTAGCGCGTTTTAGATTGTGTTTTCTTACTTTCCGGTATGTATACACAACATATGTGATAACCGAATCGAAATTTTATTCAGGGGGTGAAAAAAAGCTCGACGGAAATCTGAGCCGCACTGGCTAGCGTTAGCCGTAGCTCGCGTTAGCCGGGCTAGCCACTCGCCTTTGTTCCCAAACTGAAATCATACCCTTAAAAATGACACGATCGAACAGATGGAACGTCATCAGAGTGTCTTTAAGATTAAATAACCCGTAAAACCAGGTCGTTGTTGTTAGTGTGGCTCGACCGAACGTCGTAACGGGGAGATAAACAAACGTGACAAGTGCGGAGATGTATCCTTTTGTGTGGACCGTGAGAAAAGCTAACCATGCTAACCACAGAGGCGATTGTAGCTTAGCAGCGGCATAACATGACCGAAACCAGACATCGAGTTACCTTGACGTACAAACTGGTCGTAGTGGGTATTGGAAAAAGAGATAAGTTACTTAAAATCGAACGGCACGTCAATGTTTGACGACGACATGTATTAGCAACGGGCTAGCTCCGCCGGCATGTGAACGGCCCGTCGACATACAATGCAGCACTACAACACGGCTACTGCGCCTGGCTAACTGGCTAGGTGGTTAACCACCGAGGTCGTCCGATCGATTTCCTACAACTAATTTCAGGATGATAAAGTACACGTTTGTGGTGGTTCTAAGGGGTTTTCGGGTAGAATACCCGGGTGTATCGAATGTTTGGTCGCTCTTTTACCTGCTAACACGCTTCGCTCAGCCAGCAGCAGATGCTGTCACGTGACCCACCGCGCCGTTGTTCAACGTAGTGAAGCCGAGCCGGCCAATCATAACCCGTGGAGATGGTCAGGTGGGTCAACACCGTGCCCCGACGTGCGCGCGCCCGCGCTAGAGCGTGCCCTCTGGCTCAGCGAAATCCTGGTGGACTGGTTTCTCCTCCCACTGCCCAGGATGAAGCAATAAACAAGTTCACTAATGGATTGATGTGAATGTAATCGGTTGCTTTTATTTTTCAGTTTAGTTTTCAGTTTTTGAGTTGTATTAACTAAAACATGGGCAGTTAGGTAGGTTTTGAAGTCGGTTGGTGGATTGATTGGTAGTTAGGGAGGGATGTTGGTTGGTTGGTTGATTGGTATGTAGATTGGAAGGTTGGCTGGTTGTACAGTAGATAGGAATAAAGGTTGGTTGGTAAGAAGTTTGGACTCTTGATTGGTTGGTAAAAGGGTAGGGAGGTCGGTTGGTAAGTAGGTAGAAGATTGGATGGAAGATTGACAGGCATGCATGCATACATACATACATACATACATACATACATACATACATACATACATACATACATACATACATCATACATACATACATACATACATACATACATACATACATACATACATACATACATACATACATACATACATACATACAGGAAATGCATAAATGATTTCATAGATTCCTGTGGGTGCAGCGTGCCAGGTTGTCTGCATCTCTGGAGCTGGCAGTTGTGTTTGGCAGTTCTCTGCACTACTGACATGTGGTGCCCACAGCATTACCACCTGTGTGAAGTTCCTTCATGGTATTCAGGATGTAATATACACTAGTACTGTACTCGGTCTCAGGTAAAACCCAGTGGATGGTACTTTTTCTATCATTTTATTCTCTCCACCACCCTCATTTCTCTGTGCAGTACATACTTCATTTGACAGAAAGAATAGCAAGGCTGACAGATTCTGTTAGAAACTGAAAAAGAACATTTATAAAATTAATATTTCATGATTGAGAGCACAATCATTATTATCAATCAAATTTAATTCAAATCCAAATTTAATCCAGCATTATGTTTCAAAGATTAAGTAGCTTCAGCAACACAAATGTAAACCAAAATGCTCTTATTTCATCACTTCACTTGCATCACTTCTTTGTATCATCTTCCAGCTTTTTAATGGACAAAAGGTCTTTTGACAACAGATAACAGTTTGCCACTCTGGTTCAGTGTATTTTTCTTTAGGTTTATATCTAAACCAAGTCCACAACAAAGGTCATATTTTAAAATGAACCTATATATGGACAAAGATATAAGACATGAGTAGAACCCCGTTACAAATCTTGAAAAATAATTATAAAAGAGAAAACAGAAATTACAGTCATTCAAGATTATCCAAATGAAGAAATAATAAATACAAGTAAGAATTCAATAATACATTTCATAATATATTAAATATGTATGCTAGATTGGATGCTTGAAAAAAATGTAAATGAAAAAAAACATGCCAAAAAAAAGAAATCCTCAAATTAACATACTCCATTATAATTCTTGTGACATATTTGTTCAGTGTTAAATGAACTCCTAAAGAGACAGAGAATAAATCAAAGCAGACACTGCACTCACTGCAATTTGCACCACTAGCATTTCTTCATTGTATAGGCTGCACTTAGAAATGAGAAGCGTTAATGATCAAGATTATTCAAGTATTTCGATCCTTTTTATCCTCTCCTTGGTTGTGTGGTTGGCTGGTACCACAGGTCTTTAGATACGGCTGAAGCTGAGTGATCATGCTGCGGACACATTGAGCTTTCCTCTCCATGATCTCCCCCAGCTCGTGGACGTATTCCCCAAAGGCCTGTTGAGACCAAGTGAAGATAGACAGAAGTGTGAACATAATTTGAATTTGCAAAAGGAAATGGGCCAACAAAGGTGAGTTTGAGTCATTCAGACCATATCAGGTTGCTGGTACAGAAGCGCCCCCTCCTTCCGGCTTAACGATTCCATCTCCTCAATCTGCTCCCAGTGGGCTTGCACCACACGCCACCTGGGATGGTTTAGATAGAAATGATGAAAAGTATTCATACTATTAACCACTGCGTTGCTTTTACTCAATTTTCCACCAAAATGATCTGAGGAATGTACATGTACAGCTCATCAAGGCTGATTACATGAGCAATATTAGTGGTACTTACTGGCTATGGTAGATGTCTTCCAGCATAGACAGGCGAATGACGGGCCTAACTTGCTGATTGGTGCTTCCTTCACCATGTGATTCTGTAGAGCCGTTTGGCTGTCGTGAGACGTCTGAGTGGTTGGACTGCTTTGGGTGTGCTGGGTGAGGCAGTATTGGCAATGTGTTCCCTTGGCACAGAACGCTCCCTGACTGTGACGTTGACGAGCAAAAGGCAAGTTTGTTGTGCCCAGCGCGTGCATTTTCTGATGGCGTTTGGATGGCACCATTTGTCACTTGATTTTGTGAGACGTCTGGGCCAGTGTTGCCCGAGTCCTGGACACAGGATGAGATAGACGGCATGACACACACAGGCGGTTTCAGCACTGATGTGGAGATTTTGTCACTCAGGGCTTCAAGAGCCTGTGCTGTTTGGGGTTTAAAATTGCGCTCATGATCCTGGAGAGAGACCAGTGTAACCCGAGGGGAAGGAGTCTCCGCCATACCTGGACAGGAAAAAAAATGTTAAGACTTCCAGTCTAAGCACTTATTATTGCACACACCCTCTAAATACTCACTCAGAGAGGTGGAAGAGCAGTGAGTCAGCGACTCTGGCAGCTCTGAAAGAGATAGCCGAAACTCTTCACCCTGGTCCTCTATAACATTTCCAGCCATCTCCACAGATGTGAGACACCTATTTCCCGCTTCACTGTTCTTATCTCCTCTATTCTGCATTATGCAGCATGTAGCCTTGCTCTGTTCTCCTTGGAGGAACGATCCTGTGGCGACCTCTCGGTCCACCTGAAGCAAGGAGATGCTGAGGGGATCCATGGTGTAGGTGAGGGAATCTGCAGAGGTCTCTCCCTGAGCTAAAACAAACATGTTGGCTTTGACCTCTGAGTGACTGAGAACCTGACAATTGGATGGATTTCCAGGAATTGTGTAAATGGCCTCACCAGGAATTTTATATCCATTCTGTGTAATTGGAGAAGTGAGAAGTTGTTTTTCCAGTTGAGCATTTGAAACATCTCTCCGATTGGCATCAGGTCCTGGTTCCTTATCTCTACAGCTGCCTGCTGGCTCTCCCTGTTGGCCATTTTGTGTTGGTAATATGCTAGAGGTGCATCTAGAATGTTTTGACTGAAGGGAGATATAACTTTTACTGGTCAGTAGTGTGTCCCCATGTTCACCAGCTGGGGAGAGGGGTCGTTCTGCTGGTGCTCGTTGATGGGACAACTCAACAGGAGAGTGCTTAAAAAGGCTGTTGTTGTCATTAGTGCTGTGGGTGAACACTAAACCACAGCCATCAGCCTCTTCTTGCCCCTCACTGGCTGGAACAGCTGAGTCTTCTAGTCCGACCTCACCCACCTCTGAATCACAGTTGTGTGACACTTGTGTCTCTGCATCAGCTGGCCATACATCTGTCATCCTGTCTTTCACTTTGTCTGTGGGTGCTGTTGCCACCCAAGCCCACCTCCTCTCTCCCGCTCCTTCCATCCCAGCTGGCCCTTCCATCCTTGTCCTGCCCTCTCCTCCACCTGTTGCCTTCACTGGCCCCATTGCTCCTTCACTTCTGTTTTGTCTAAATCCTGTCTCTATTCCCTCCAAAGATCCCTGCTGATCTCCACTGATATCACCCAAATCACCAAGGGTAATGTTGTTGCTACAGTTAAGAGAGGTTTCATTTTGCAAGGAAATCTCTGTGTTGGAAGATGAAGATAACTGCCCTCTTTCAGCCTTAACCTCAGTTTGGGCTTGATAAATCTTCTCTAAACCATGATACTTGAGAGGGGAAATTGGGATAGAGGAAGAGTGTTGTAGAGCAGAACAGGAAGATTTGGAGACTGAGGAAGAGAGGGAGGACTGATAAGGGGATGAGAAGGACAGAGTTGTGTTGGACGAGAGGAAATGATCAGTTGAAGATGCAGGTGAGGGCAAAAACTGCTGCAGCTGCTGGTGATACCATCTCAGATGCCTCTCCCGCTCCTTGTCCCTTTCATCAACCTTTTGTTGATCTCTCTCCCTCAGCCTTTCCATCTCACTGCTGGGGACTCTGCTGCTTTCCACATGTCTTCTTGGTTCTACCCATATCCTGTTCCCCTCTTGTCCACACTTCAAAGAGTTTTGTTGGTTCTCTTTTTCTCTGCTATAGTGTCCAGATTTCCTCTGTACTTCCCATAAGTGAACCTGCTCTCTCTGCTGTCCATGGACAAGCTGTTCCCTGAGTTTCTGATCACAGATTGGGTGAGCTGCACGGTCAGTTCCCCTGTAACTTTCTTTTCTTTTACCTTCTCTCCTACTGGCTCTTTCCCTCTTCTCACTTTTTTGCGGCAAACACCTGATTGGTGTTATTTGCTCAAGTCCAATCGGTTGTCTTGCTTTTGCACCCGTTTCCTCTTCCCATCTGCCGTTTTTGGGTGTTGAGCAGAGAATTGAGCCTCCTGTGGTCAATCTTGAGACAGGTGTTGATTGTCCAAAAGCTTCTCTCTGTCTCTCCAACTTTGTTTTTTTGGGGGATCTTTTTCCAGGGCTGCTTGCACTGCTGCCTCCACTGCTACTGTTGCTGTTGGACAGATGACACTTGGAGGAAGGTGCAGCTTTCCTTCTCTCTCCTTTTGTTCCTTTCAACTCCTTAACCCTGTGAAATGTCAGGTAGATGTTACTTCTCAAATACCAGTGACTGATCACTGCTTCTACTAAAAATAAAGAATAAAGAATTTATCCCATACTTTATGTGTCAAATACATTGAACATAAACACTTACCGATCTGCATATCTCAAAGTATTAAGCGTGTGTTCAGTTGTTAAGTGACCAGGAGAAATGTTGGCTATCATGCATGTCATTGAGTCCCCAACAAATGAGTCTTTCAGAACCTGAATGAGAAAAAAATGAAGTCACAGTACCTTGCATTTCTAACAAAATAATAATTAAATATATTTATTAAATTTAGCAAATCAGCAGATTGTCTTTGTACCTGGGTCAGTTTGCTTTGTCTGAAAGGTGTGTGTGACTGCTCTTGATCAAGGGATCGGATGCATTCTTTGAGCTAAGAAAGAAAAGCACATTAAGAAAATGCTGTATGTTACACACTGCCATAGTTTTATAAATGCCTATCTTGTGTGATTTCTGAGTCTGCAGCCAGTTCTCTGTGTGTTGGTTACTCACAGCCAACAGACTCTGGTTGATTTCAGCTCCCTCCATACGACTCTGCCTGTCCGGTTCTTTGGTATCCGATGCCCTCTCACTTCCTGCCAAATCTACAAACCACATTCTACAGGCACAGCACATACACACACAAAATGTAACCCAAAATGTAAGGTTTATTCTGTTGGGGGGCTTGAAGTCTAAACTGTCAGAGTGTGTCCAGGCTATTGTAAGCCCATAACGTATTCAAACATGGTCACTCACCGACCAGAGATTTGCTGGTTTGGGTCTCTTAGCTGAATCTGAAGCAATGCATGAGAACGAGAAGAGAATGGATTCACTCCACTCGTTCCCTGTGTGCGTTCCTCTGTACCTTGTGAAATCACCTGTAGAAATGCATGAGGAACGTTGGCGGGAGAAAAATGAGGGATTCAGATTAACAAACATTGACTGATAATAATCAATACTTCAAAGAGGGGAAATTGCCAAATCTCTCATGCAAAGTGGTGTTTCTGGTCTGTTAGGATGTATAAAACTGAATAAGGAGACTAGGTGATGTTAAATGCTGGGGCCAGACCTCGAGCAGTGAGCTAACTGAGTCCACCCTGACGTCACGTAGCCCAGCTATGTGGACCACCTTCTGCCCATCCTCCCTCGCAAATAACCTGATGAAAGAAGATGAGAAGAAAAAGATGAGAAAAAGAGAAGTAGTTATAATAATAATAATTTGTTAGTCCAAATAAATCTAAATCCATTATTCATTTGAAATGAATAATCCTACAGTCAAATTTGGAGTAGTGAAGACAGACGTAATAAATAAAAATAATCATAGAATCATGTTTTTACTCTATTTCGTTGATCTAGATCCACTGTCAATATTCACATTCTCTGCAGTAAACACACTCTGATACATACACACCTCTTCCTGTGGTCTAGCAGGTCATACAGTTGGCCACAGTAGATCTCAAAGAAACTGACGTACACCAGCAACGGTGAGTGCATGTGTGTGTTGGCAAGGTGAGCAAAAATGTCCCGGACGGCCAGAGCATACAGCCCGGGTTTCCCAGGAGACGATCCCAACATGGTGTGAGTCTTCCCTGCACCAGTCTGACCGTATGCAAAACAGGTGGCCTTGCCTCTGCCGGTGCACACACAACGCAAATGTTAATAGGGAGAGAGTCCAGATACATGTTAACGCAGAGACACAATCAAAAGTCAAATGAGCCTGAAAGCAGGTGTTTCAGTAATCTCCCAAAACAACTCATCTGCAGGAAAAGGTGATCAAGTGGCGACATACAGGCCTCCACAAATTACATGTTTTCAACGTTGCCCTACCCACTGAGCATGTGCTGCACCAGAGGATATGCTGTTCTTCCATATACTTCTTCATTAGAGCTCTCCTCCCCAAACACATGGTCAAAGTAGAACCTGTGCTGAGGGGGTAAAAAGAGTGAAATAAATAAAAAGCGTAACAGTATACAAATCACACGTTTAATGTAAATAGGCACCCGACAAACAGTTGATACAGTTGAGTTGAACATCTGATAAACAGAACACTGATTTGTCCCAGTCTCCTCTCTGGAAATTACAGCTACCTGTAGTATGTATTGTGCAAGATCCACAGCTTCTTTGCTTTCGTGGACAATCACACACTCTCCACTCAGTGTTGTCACAACGTCTGCCTCTCCTCTTCGGCACTCTGCCCGTGTCAGAGGCCTCTTCCTCACACACACACTGATACGCTGCCCAGCTGATTTCCTGCAACGCATGCCGATATATGACAATCATGATGACCAGGTGCAAATTAAATAAAACTATGAAAGCTGTTCCTACAGAATACTCAGATTACTAAAAGCTCATGCTTGCATACGAGTAATCTAGTTATTTTATATTACTGTACTGTTTGTGATATTTGTATCTGCAAACATTTTTAAAGCTATAAATTTGCATGTAACTAGCAGCGAGGAAAATACAAACCCCTGGCACTTACTTTTTGTTTGGGGTGGGAGGAGCACTCAGTGGCAGTCCATAGTTGTAGCCAGCTGTCCTCTTGAATTCATAGACAGGTGTGGGCTCAGTTTTGTGTCCAGAGGCAGAGTAATTGGACAGTTTCTCCTTCCTAGAGTTTCCTTTTCTGTCTTTCTTTGATGATGCTGTGGCAAACCTGGGTTTTGTCCTGTGGGATGAGATGCACTTTGGTGACAATCTGGTGTGACAGATGTTTGTGGAAATTCCTCCCAGGATGTCAGGCCTGCTGTTTGCTCCTGCGCTGTGGGTGAATCCAAGACTCCGGGCATCTGGCCTGAGGTTGTTGCTCCCTTTGCAGCTACACGCCACAGCACTTCCATTGCCACTCACAAGATGCACTGGTATGTCTGATTCCCTGGACTGTCCATTATTCTTAGCATGACTTGCATGAACGCTGGCTACTGGTTGAGAAAACAGCTCCTCTTGATGATTGATCGATTCGCAGCTGAAGTCAAGCTGTCTGCGAACACATGATGTTTGGGAAAAACTGTTTTCTTTCATCTCACTTTCAGAGGGACCCTTCCCTTCCTCCCCCTCATCATGAGCATCTTCATCAGGGTCCGTCCAGTTACCAAAAGGGATGTTCCTATTCTCTACAGGGTAGCCTTCATCCACACCTTCAGCACCATAATAATCATCACGATCTTCATATTCAAGGCTCTCCAAGTCCAGAGTTTTGACCATTTGGATGAGATGGAAGAGTCGGGTCCTGTCCTCCATAGAGCGGATTCCCAGGAAGGGGTAGTCCTCCATGGTCAGCACTGAGAGGTGGGCTGCACAACGAACACCCGCTGAGGTGAACCTGATCAACAGGAGGGGGGTGAGGGAATGGTTAGAGGAAGAGAGGACAACGTGTTTCAGTGTGGTGTGAGTCAGTGAGCTTACCTTGCATAGTGACTGTGCAGCCCAACTGCCCTCAGACACTCGTACAGAAGTGTCATTTCCTTCTCTTCCTTTTGTCTCTCCCTCTCTTCTCCTCCACTGCACCTACCCTGGGAACGGTGCACATGTCTTTTTAGTCTTTCCATCACTTTGCAACATGAATCAGAGTCGTGGAATAAACTACTGTACAACTAGTTCTATCATGGTACGTGGAGTAAACTTATACAGAAAGTTACACAGAACAACTAGCCGCTCAAATGGAGATCAACAACTCTCTCCACCAGTTTTCTCTCCCCCAGTGATTTCTGTCACGATCGGTCACTGTGTCAATACTACCACACTGCTCTGTTGTGGTGGCAGGGGGAGCACAGGACGCTGGTGTGATGCTGAAATATGACACTGGGTCAGGATGGAGCCGGGGCAGCGCAGTGTACTCATGTCACACATTTCTGTACCGTAGCAAATATGATAAATATAGCAAACACAGGCACGCAACTGACTTCTACAGTAGATTGGCTGACAGCTGCAATAGCCTTGCCACATGGCACCGGAATGAGACCATCTTTATATGCATGCATACAGTCAAGAGAGACGGTCATTTATGTTTGGTGTGGACTTCAAATCATCCCGCTAGAGGTCCATGTTTGCTCCAGACTGCAGTAAACACATATTGGCATGTCATATGTATTTATTGCATGCCAATAAAATGTGTTATAATTAAAAGGGGACCACATGGTGGCTCGGCGGTTAGTGCTGTTGCCTCACAACAAGAAGTGGCGTTTGTATGGTCTCACAATGGGGTTTTCTCCTAGTATTCTGGTTTCTACTTGCAGTTCAAAAACAGAGTCGATTGAAGACTCTAAATTATCCCTAGGTTTAAGTGTGAGAGTGAATATTGTGTATACCTTATGGTGGATGATCAGATGACCTATCCAGGATGTATTTTGCCTATTTTTTCCCTATATGTATATCAGAGATAAGCACCAACCGAACACCACAACACATTTAAGCAACAAAGTAGGTAGGGAAATTGATGGATGGATTATTGAGAGTTTAAAAGGAAAGAAAACCTACAAAACAGTCATTTGCATACATTAAACTGTGGGGCATAAAGACAATATGGGAAATCCTCACTTTCTGCTGCAGGGAGGTCTATAAAATAAATTAAAAGTTCATAAAATACTGTCAGCAGACCCAGCACTAAAATGAGGACTATGTGTCATTCTAAATACCTATACATGTACTGTTTTACATAAATGAGTAACTTCACAGCTTCTCCAAATGGTATAAATTAACAGAAAAAAAACTCACCTGTCTCACTCTAGACTTTTTCTCTTTTAGTCTCAGGTGATGTTCACATCCATATATGCTCTGACAGGCTGCATTAATGTTTCACAGGGCTGCTCGCTGGACAGGTATCATTTCCGTACACAGAGCAGGGTCGCCATGACGACGTCAAACGGTTTCTGGGGGGAGGACGCCATTAAAGTTTGCAGGTGGGTGCGAGCCCAGGTGCAGCTTTTCGCAGGGAGACAGCCGAGGAAGTGTCAGATCAGTGGAGAAGAAAGGACGACTGGAAGGCAGACGGCGAATTACGCCCAGTTTAGCATTAAGGGGGAGACAGATAATCCCTCAGAGGGCTTAATGCCCATCAACAAACCTGCAGAGACAAAAAGCCCCCTCACACTAAAACACTGAGACACCCAATGAGTAGCAGTAGTAGTAACAGAGCTAAACATGTGAAGATGAAGCCATATTACGCTGCATGTATTGCTATTTTAAGTAGTTATAATATAGTTTAATATTTACACACAAGATTTATGAGTTCATAAACTAAAAAGCAATAAATCATGCATATCATACACTATCTAGCACCGCTGGGAATACAAACACTGTGTGTATTTAATACATACTGTCTTTTAAATATTTGATACTAGAAAAACAAACTATGTTTAAATCATTCAATAGTGGAAGGGGAGAGGAATCTTCCGTCGCTGAACCGTGTTTCTATGGGGACTTAATAAAGCGTTACACAAAACATTAGCGCTACACCAGAGACGTTCTAGGTAGTCGAAATGTTGTTTTTCATTTAATAATTTGATACGGGTTTATATCAATGTAGCCGGGCTGTTTGGCAGAGATAAGGACCCAGAACATCCGTACGGGCTATGTGTTAGAGATAAAGCCTCATGGAGTGAATTTATCATCAGGTCGCCGGGGCTGTCCGGGGAGGAACAGCAGCATGACGAGGCCCTGAGAGGTGACAGGTCCTCAGAAGGTAGCCTATGCACTGTTTTTAATGGCAGTCTCATTTAAAACTTGTACATGCTGTAATGAAAGGGCACTTATTACTTTTTCAAGAAATCGTCCATATGTTACAAGTTTAAAGAGGTTGAATTTCTAGGGGCTGATGCTCAGGACAGGATACTCACTTACAAACATATTGTGTTTATGATCATTTAGGGGCAAATAGTTGCATGTTGTGCTGTTGTCATGGGAAAACATTGATTTCCGTACGTAGTAAAGAGAAAAATATTGATAATGAAGAGACCGGGAGGCTGAGGCCTGTTGGCGGAAATACAAAACATTTCTAGATAAAAAAGATAGCAAAGAAAATCCACAGAGAGAAGCCTGTGCAGGCTTATATTAGTGTAAAAATGCACACAAAACGTGTGGTAAAGGGAAGCAGCAGTTGGGAAAGAATTAATTGTATTAGAATTACAAATATGGAGGATCTGTGAGTCACTGCCATAATGTACATGGTCATTGTAAAAGTAGCAGTGTAAACTTCCTCAGAAAGACTATTATTTCAATAATTCATCATGTCTCTATTCTATGTCTTCAAACATGCCAGGAAATCTCCAGTGAGAAGTGACCGACATGTCGTCCGAGGAGGAAACCTCCCAGACTTCCTCCTCTTCCTCCTCCGCCTCATCTCCTCCCCCTGCAGCCCACCTCATCGGGAGGAAGGAGGATATTGTCAAAGCGGGACGTGTGACCAAACTGGTGAATGGATGCAGAGATGTGTTGATCCTGCACCATCAGGGGCAGCTTCACGCCATGGACAAGCGCTGCTACCGTAAGCTGAGTGTGGCAGTTGCTTGTTTTAATACAATATACTGTATATGATGATGATGAGTTGCAAAGCATTATGTTTAAAGTGCTGCAGCTGACTCATCACATATATGTTCTTCCACCAACAGATTCAGGTGGTGAATTAGAATATGGAGACATTGAAGTAAGATGTTTTCAGTTTTCTCTGAATATTGTTGTGAAATTTGCATCTCTAATATACAAATTATTTTGTGCACATCCGCTACTATTTCTAACTAACCCCCTGTATGCTGCTTAAACAACAGGAGTTCAATGGGCTGCTGTGCATCGTGTGTCCGTGGCACAAATACAAGATCACTCTGGCAGAGGGAGAGGGACTTTACCAAGCTGTTGAGGATCCCACCGCCAGGCCCATGAAAACATTCTGGCGCTCCAAAGGTGTCAAACAGAGGATTCACAAGGTCACAGAGGTCAATGGGGACGTATATGTGACCCTGAACGACTCCAGCACCGCCATTGAATCAGATGTCTACCAAACTGAGAGATACACGACTGGGCCACTCAAGTCCAAGAAGTAGCCATACGCTCAGGGATTTCTCTCTTTTTCTCAACATTCAACTGAGAAGACAAAGCTGGGAATGCTACAGAATATTGTTGATGATTATTAGCAAATAAAATTGTACAAATAAAATTATTTTTGGTATAAATGATGACGGAGTTGTTTTTTTGTTGTGAACTTCTGAGGAAATAATAATGAGCCATTATCAATAATACAGTGTCCATCCATTCATCCGTCCCTCCATCATCTCACCCTAATTTTTGATATCATTACAGTGTTGCAAGGTTCTAGTGAAGCATATTAAGGCAAATTAGAGTCTCCTGGCGACCTGGATATGTGTGTTTTTGCACTATGAAGTGAAACCAGAGAAAACCCACGCAGACACAGGTAGAACATGCAAACTCCATCCAGAAAAGCCCTCAGTAGGCTAAAGCCAAAGCCAGATAGCTACAGCTATAGATCAGAAAATTAATAAGTATTAAATGTTTAAAACTATGCAAACAGTTATTGATACGAGTGTCGTATAAGACTTAATCTCAATCTCAATCAATAATGTCAAAAAAGTGTTTCAGATACAGGATGACAAGAAGCAATTATATATATTATATTATACACCAGATTTCTCCTATTTACTTACTTGATTTTTCTGATCTAGGCGTCCTTCGCCTTGTGAATCCTCCTCCTATAAAGAAAAGTGCGTACTATCTGGCAAAGTTAAAACACCTGCGTGTCTGTGTGTATGGTTCAGCCAGGCCACAGTTCTCCTAATGACCACATGGTGGCAGCAGAGAGAAGCGTGGTAACTGCAGCCAAAAAAACCCTCGAAGAAAACAAAGAGTCGCCATCATGGTGGATGTGAGTAACAGGCATCTAAACCGGCTGGGTTTTCAATGATTTCACATTTTCTGCTCAGGTATAAGTTGACATAATATCTAGACCTGAAGTGTCACTCAATTCCTTGGCGTTTGTATGAATTTCCAGCTCAGACATGGAAGATAACAGAGGATAAAACTCCAGAACAAGAGTTCTTGTAGTGTCGGTGTGTTTCCTCGGTCTGCTGTGATGGCTTCAGGTTTGTCCCGTTTCAGTCGTTTACTCCGCGTTTAAACCCTCTGCATCATGACACACTTTTTACTTTTTCTCCAGAGGATGAGATCAATCTTCTGGTCATCGTGGTGGATGTGAATCCCATATGGTGGGGCCAGCAAGCTCAGAGAGAGCCAGAGGTAGCTCCATGCGGCGCACTGTTGTTACTTTGGGACCCATGGATGCTGTTCAGATTGTAAATACACCCCTGTCCTCTCATGTCTGTCCAGTTCACTCTGTCCAAGTGTCTGGATGCAGTGATGGTGATCGGGAACTCTCACATGGCCTTGACCAGGACCAACAAGCTGGCTGTCATTGCCAGCCACTGCCAGGACAGGTACTGTAAACACATTCACTCAACTGCTCTCAGCTCACAAAATAACTTAACATAACTCTGTCACTCAGTGTACATAACATCCAGGTACTCTGAATCACTCCAGAGTTGTCTTACTATTCACAGCACTATGAATATGTGAGGTGATCCGGTTGGTAAGTGGTCAGTAAGTGTCAGCTCATAGTAAGAAGGACCTGGGTTTGGTTCTTTGATCAGACTTTTTCCCCTGTCTCTATGTGGGTTTCTATGAGCACTCCAGTGTCCCTCCCCACAGTCCAAAACATGCATGTATAGGTCGACTGAAGCCACATCCTACAGATGCAGCAGTAAAATGCATCCTTGTGGACATTCACACCTCTCCCACTTCATTCCAGTCACTTCCTGTATCCCAGTAAGAACTGGGGAGGCGGGGACGGTGGGGGAGATGAGGCCTCCTCCAGCGGGGACGGAAAATACGAGCTCCTGTCTGTGGCCAACAACCTTATTGCTGAAGAGATCAAGAATGTTATGGCGAACAGTAAGTACTGTATATAGTATAATACTGCAGCAGCACAGCGGATGTGTCAGGACAGTCTTTCTGGACCTGAAATCTTCTGTGATTTCAGCCGAGGTGAGAGGAAATTCAACGGACACCTTGCTGGCGGGATCTCTGGCCAAAGCCCTCTGCTGTATCCTTCCATCAAGTCTGAGCTGCAGTTGACTATTTATTCAGGGCGGACGAGAATACGTTCGATGACCGAGGCAACAAGAATGAATTCATGTTTGAGAGGTGGTCGAGTGATTTTTCCCTAACCACTTTTTTAGATATTCACAGAGTTTCTAAAGAGCTGGAAGGTAATTGAATGTCTCATTCATAAGTTCATGAACGATCATCGTTTGTTTTGCTGTTGATTGCAAATATTTCCTTTTCTGTTTTAGTTGGACACGAGGTGAAATCTAGAATACTGGTAAGTCCTACATTGTCCAATTTGAGGAACTGTATTTAACATGATTTTTATGATTTTCTATTGATTGATTGTACATGTATTGCACTGTACAGGTAATAAAGGCAGCTGAGGACTGTGCCCTGCAGTACATGAACTTCATGAATGTCATATTTGCTGCTCAGAAACAGGTGAAATCATTTTTGTATTTCTAGTTTCTACTTCTGCTGAGCTCCACATTCACTCTACATAACAAACTTTTCATTTTTGTGAGCAGAACATCCTGATCGATGCCTGTGTGCTGGACTCAGACTCTGGGCTCCTCCAGCAGGTACCGCTTTACAAACAACACCGCCGAGTTACAGCACCGGCGCTTTCCGTGTTTCCCCTCTGATCATGCTGTGCTCCACACCCGCAGGCTTGTGACATCACGGGAGGACTGTACCTCAGGATACCGCAGAAAGTGGCCCTGGCGCAGTACCTTCTGGTGAGGGCACGCGGCACCCCTCTCCTCTCGCGTCTCTGTGTTGAGTGCCGCTCTGTGCTGATGGCGACCGTCTCTCCTCTGAGCAGTGGGTGTTCCTGCCCGACTCCGAGCAGCGGTCGCAGCTGATGCTGCCCCCGCCCGCGCACGTGGACTACCGGGCTGCGTGCTTCTGCCACCGCAACCTCATCGAGATCGGCTACGTCTGCTCCGTGTGCCTGTCCAGTAAGTCCCGTCGAGAGCGACCCGTTTTCACACCTCCCACGTGTTGTAACTGGCGACGCGCTCTCTTGTCCCCCTCCAGTATTCTGCAACTTCAGCCCCATCTGTACGACCTGCGAGTGAGTCCCTGTTCAGCCTCCTCACGCAGATCTTAAGATACAACCTCCGACGAGAACGCTCGGAGCGCTTTCCTCTTCACCCGGTTAACGTCCAGAATTGTTTTGTCTTTCAGGACGGCCTTCAAGATCCAACTACCGCAGATGGTCAAGCCCAAAAAGAAGAAACTCAAGCAAGCCATGTGATCGTTCTCCAGGACTGCACTTAATGTTGTGCATTTACTTTCCTTTTGATACTTAAAACATTCTGCTCTTTTGTTTGGTGTACATTTTCCTTTTTATTACTTTATGATTAACACTGGTTGTCCTCACATCACATCTGGAGGCCGATTCTTGAACTGTTGTCGAAATACTACTTGAGAAACTCAAGTAGTGGAGAGAAACTCTCATGGAGTTTCTCTATTCTTTGTAGAGACTGTTTTTTTAATAAAATGTCGATCAACATAGGTTACAACGTTTAGCGTTCATCCCAGATCGATTCATGTTTGTTTTGCTCACATTGATGAAAACAAATAACTCTAAGATGCTCATTGTATTGGGTATAAAAAATAAAAAAATCCAACAGAGAAACGCCAAAACTTTGCCTTTTTGTGAAGTTTTTTTTAATTAATAAAATAAAACAGCTCTCTTGCCTTTGTGTCATTGTTGTGATAATTTGTTTGTAAACTGGATATGTAGCGATGGGAGCATTTGAGTTAACAAGCCCTGTCCCTCGAAAGCATTTAAAAAGATCTCCAAGTTCAAAACATAAAAATCTTTTATTCAATGTTAGATACATATTTTGGAAGTCATTCATCTCACCATTATTCCCTCATTTAGCTGTTTGTTTTGCAGTGGAAAACCAAAAAAGCTTAGAAAAAAAACTCGGACAGTCTACTACTATCCTGCAACAGATAATCAGTGTCACACCTGTATGATGTAGCTTTTTGACGACTTCTATTATTCTTTAGTGATTCTCTTACACACACACACCCAATAGAGAGCACAGCAGCCATAGCAAAGATATTTGCTCTGAGAGAAAGAAACCTTAACTTCTGATCATCAAAGCAGAGTACGGTGGCAGTTTTATTCAGCCAGGAAATCGTCAACGACCCGTCCTTGCTTTAATGAAATGGAACAAGCTCCGAGTGAGATGTGGAACATGAAACGGCCCAAAATGTCAGCAGGAAAAGCAAACTCTGGTTTAAATCATCACAACTGGAAATGTGTCTGTCACGTGGTCCCGGTGATCATCGATGGATTGGAACGATGTTGCATCTGGAAGAGAAAAGGAGCACAAGCTGATGACTGATGAGAGCCAAAGTGCAGGCAGCAACATGTCTGGTTCACGCAGCTTTTTTGTCTTACCCTCTATAGTCAACCTAGAGGAATTGAATGGACTACTTACCCTGCTTCTCTGGTGTTAATATAGAAGCTATGTATGCCGATTTACACTAGATGTTTAAGAGAATAGAGAATATAGAATTTCGGTGCGTCTGCACAGATCTGTCTCCCTCTCCCGCATATCTGGCTTTACGTAGGCATATGATCATGTGGCTTTAAGTTCCCTGTCATACTCTGCTGCTGGACTCAAATGTTTGGTGTGTGTGTGTGTGCAGCGCTCACCCCAGCAGGCCTCTGCCTGACCAGCGCTGTGGAGTCAAGCTCAGCTGGGCCTTCTGCCCCTCCCGGACGACTGTGACACGTAGCGGTTTCTGTGAGAGACAAAATGTGGGGGAAAGAGATGTTGAGCAATAAGAAAACGATGTCAAGTGATACCTTAAAAAGTTGAGATGATGTGATGTGACTGTGGCAATATCATTTATTTTTGTCACAACAACAGGTGCAATCCACAAGCTTGCCTCTTGTCTCCCCGGTCGCAACTTGTTTGAAATGCGCTCCTGACATTAAACAATGGCTACAGTATTGGTATACCATATGGTGTATGGTATACCAATACCAATATGGTGCCAATGTTTTCAAATGGACAAATGCCAAAAAGATCAGCAGACTGGTTCTCCCTTACACTGAATCACAGCTTTTTTATCACAACTCTATTATTAAATCAATGTCATGAATGTAAGTTTATCCTACTTTCTGACCCGTACTTATAGCTCCGAGAATTTGGGTTGAGTATGGCTTGTCTTTCTGGTGCTACTTTTGATCTCAAACAACGTCCAATAGCTTAGGAAGAGCTCAATGATGCAGGTAAGAAGAGTCAGACTGCGGCCCAGCCTCTTACCCCTTCGCTGTGCTGCACTACAGAGGCAATGTTCTGGAGGTTCTGGAAGTTTTGCGTGTTCACAGAACCAAACTCGATCAACTCATCTCCAACTCTGAGCCCCTTTAGAAAAGAGACAACCGGTTAGCACAGTCACAGGAATAGAAACGTCTGTTTAACGTCTCAGGGTTCAAGAGTTATGGTGATTTTGAAGCAGTCCCGTCACTCACAGCTCCACAGGCGGGCGAGCCTTGAGTCACAGCATCCACCCGGGCAAAGGGAGGAGGCAGAGTGACCTGCAGCTCCATCGCCTCCGCCTGGCCCTCTGCCTCGTCCTTCTCCCGCTTGGCCTTCTCTCTGGCGTGCAGCTTGTGCAGGGCTTCCTCGATCTCCACCATGATGGCTTTGTGGTCATTCTGCAGGCCTGAAAGACACCACTGATTTCAGCATCAAGCAAACAATGAGAAAATAGACTGGTGCTTTATCAAGCCGGTTCTTCCTTCTCATTACCTCCTGCCCTATCCTACAACAGAACTAAACACTTTTGTAGTGGCATTTAGACTACTGCACTATACTGCCCTGGAAGTGCCCCTCGGCGTGATTGAGAATGTGTATCCTGTGATGGACTGGCCACCTGTGTCACCTGTGATACCAGTGGGTACAAACCAGCTAAGACAACGAGTGAACAGATGAAGGAGGATGCCTGCTTATTGTCACCAGAGAGGCTTTTTAACCCTTTAGCAAGTTCCCACCTCAGGTAAGAGGAGGGATCGTACCATCTAGTCTACATCCGTCTACAGTAGATGTCACTACTTTGGGATGTTTACCGTCATGTTTACAGGAGTGACACACACTCTGACTCACACGAAATATTGTGTCTGGCATTCCTGATCTGGTACAGGTTGACATCGTCTCGGGGGTATCCCTCCTCGTCCACCAGTGGCCCCTCGGTGCCGACACCTTGCTGGAAACATCAAGAGCACAGGGGAAGCTTCAGCATGAGCTCAGCTGGTTTGTTTTCCACAGATCGGACCGCGGCTGGCCGGCAGGATCCTCTGACGTCACACTCACGTCCTCCAACACGTCGTAGTACGCTTTGATCTGCTCCTCGATGTTGTCCTTCTTCTTAATGAGGTTTCTGACATCGTCCATGGTTATTTCAGAGTCTCCGGTGGCGTTTTCCCCCGTCATCTTCATGACAGACCAGTTACCTGTCGACGCTGCTTCCCCAGCTCTTCTTCTTCTTCTGTTGTTGTTGCTACTGCAGGACAGACGCTCTAGCGCCCCCAGCCGCCCAGAGACCGTCACTGCTGCCTCACAAGCCCAGGTTTTGTGAAATATATTTAGTTTTGAAGAGGAAAAATAACATTGAGAATAAAATTCATAATAAAAGAAAGTCGAGAGGGATCCAGTGCCCAGTCACAGTACAGATCAGATCGTGACAGTTTTTGGTTCAGCTTTTCTCACATTCAGCTGGTTTGAGTTCACGTTTAGCTATTTTTTTTCCCCTGTAATTTGAGCCAAAAATTATTGTAAAAACAAGTTGATAGACAGAACTTTCCAAAAATGTAGACATGAACAGTAAATCTGAACCATACTGTTAAATGACAATGGAAATGTTTTTAATTTTAAATGTCAACTTTTAATGTTCAATTCAAATTTTTGTTACGTCGTTACAACATTCTTACATTTTAAAGCAGACATTAAAAGTGAAACACAATCAACATGAAATCAACTTTAATACTCTATGGGAAAATCACTGATCTTCACAAAAACTCATTTCATTTCTTCAGATGTGTTAAAAACTTTCTGTAGGTGGTGACAACCTGTACAAGGCTGAAAACACCCCCCCCCCCACGCCTTGCCTATCTTGTAGTGGTTTACACCTCCCTCCTAACTGTAGCATATTTAGTTTTTACTTCACAGTGATCTACACAGAGGCACGTTGGTGTACATCATTAGGATCTGAAAATGAAATAAGCACTCAAAGTGTTAGTCGACGTCCCTAAGTGCTGTGTACCCTGAGTGCTTGACATTAATATGGATTACAGGTTACTAGAAGTTATTTTTCAATGGCCTTCATCCAGTAAAGGCATTCAGGTACAATTCATTCTTCAATAGTTCAAAAAAAAAAACTGTGTGAACTCCCTGCGATGCTAAATGCAAAAAGTTATCTTCAAGAACTTCACCTTCATGCTGAACTGGCTTTATTAGTAGAAACTTGTGCAAATGTGGCATCGGAATAGAAATCTGTGTTTTATCTGTGACCTACGTTAATGCAGATGATTAGAAAGAGTCCAGAGTACCGAGTTTCCCCACACAGCTAACAGTCTGTGTCTTTCGGACCTGCGTGATGATCTCTAAGCAGCACCACCGACTGCTCTCCATCCTCTCCTCGTGGCGAGGCCTCGTGAGACGAGGATGAGGAGGAGATCTGCAACAGCTCGATCTGAGCCGCCATCTCTTCCTGCACCTGAGCGAGCTGGCTGGCGGCCTGGTCCACCTGCGAGTGCACTGCTTGGACCCATTTGTGCAGCTCCGTGTTGAGAGCGCCCATCCCTCGATCCAGCCTCTCCTGCCTGCCCTTCAGCTCCTCCAGCATGTGCTGCGTGTCACCGGCCACCTGCTGCCTCTTGTTTCTCTGAGAGGGAGCGCGCTGACGCAGCATGTAGCCCTCGAACTCCTCTGGACTCAGGTTCAGCGCCGGCCCGTCCAGCTTCTCAATGAAGGCCACCGCGCAGGACTGAAACAGGAGACGAGGGCAGAAGGAGCGAGTGATGAAGTCGCCTCAAAACGGCGTTAACGAGGCACGCGCGCGCTGCCATGAACGTACCAGATTAGTGAAATAGTAGCCGCTCTCCCCCGCCATCAGACTGTGAGGCAGACCGAAGCGGATCACGTACTGCATGTTGGAGTGAAGGCGGGGCGGGTTGGCCTTCAGCACCACATAAATCAGCCCCGACAGGAAGTCGTCGGCATTTGCGGGCTCGCTGTTCGAGGTGGAAAGTGCCTCGAAGACGTGCTGGCTGCATTTGGACACGCATGCCAGCTTGTCCTG
Source organism: Karalla daura (assembly GCA_029224185.1). Classification (NCBI taxonomy): domain Eukaryota; kingdom Metazoa; phylum Chordata; class Actinopteri; order Chaetodontiformes; family Leiognathidae; genus Karalla; species Karalla daura. Next base: position 15,795,073 of record CM055192.1, read on the forward strand.
CGGCGCTCGCTTGGCATCCATCTCAATTATGGCTGAGGACAGAACAAAGTGTCAGCCACAAGCATTTAAGACAAACAGCATAGGAAACATTTCTTTCTTTCCCCCCCTCTTGAAAATAACATGGATGCTTGATCATTTTCTTGGAGAGATTGAGAATGGTACATGGTAAACAGACTTGCTCTTAGATAGCACTTTTCAAGTCTTCAGGGCCACTCAAAAGTGCTTTACAAGTCACATTCGTCTATTCATACAATAGAATAGACAGACGGACAGAATAGAATTGAATAGAACAGAATAGAATAGATGAATGGTGGCAGATACTCACACACATCACAAACTACTGACACAGAGGCAATTGAGGGTTCAGCACCCTGCCCAATGATACTTTGACATGACTGCACTGCCCCTGAGCCACAGTCCGTCCCAAGAAGAAGACAAGATTGAACTAACATTTGGGGCCATCGTTACAGAACTGGGATTTCTCCAGGTGCTCCAGATTCCTCCCACAATCCAAAAACATGCATGTTTAGGTCATTTAGGGACTCTAAACTGCCCCTAGGTGTGAATGTGAGTGTGAGAGTGAACAGTGTGCATGTGTGTGCCCTGTGTTGGACCTGAGGCCTGTCCAATGTGCATTCCCTGCCTTTGTCCTCAGTGTGCTGAACATATGATCCATAGGACCCAGACCCAGAGTGTAAGCTTTAAGTAGTACTGTAGCACTGTGTCACCTGTGATAGCCGGCAGGAAGGGGTCGCCTGCGACTGTAACGTTTTCATCGGGAAAAGGCACACTCAGCATCTGCGGGGTGATCCAGTTTAAAGAGCTGCAAAGAAATGAGAGTCAGGGTCAAAGAGCATCAGGACGTTAAAGACGACACAGCAAAAGTGACTTCCACGCGAGCGTTACCGTATCCTCCTCTGAAGAAGCAGGTCCTTCTGCTCATCATCGCAGCTGTCGTGGCAGAAAACCCACTTGTGCAGCCGCGTCATGATCAACTTCTCCACATGCTCCATAATCTGGGTGACCTGACCTTCAGGAAAATCTGAAAGAAAAAAGAAAAAAACACTCCTTCGTTATGGCTGTTTTTTGCAGAACCGGACGCCCAAGAGGTGCCGAACTCATTCACACTCACTGCTGAAATATTCGGCAAAAGACTGGTAGAAATCTTGAACAAGATCGGACTGCTTCTGTATCGGCAGATCCTGCAAATGTAAAGAGAATAACTGGTCAGACCAGCTCTGAAAGTCATGGGAGATGTAATATCTTAAGAAAGGAAGGTGATTACTGTACATGGTAGGCCTCCATTGTGTTGAGGAAAGCTGTGCACCGGGACTGCAGGCGCTGGGAGGGCGGGCTCCGAAGGATCTTAAGGAAACTGGTGAAGTCGCCGGGCTTCAGGCTCTGGTAAGCTTTTACCACATTTGAGTAGGTCTCAGAAGACTCTAGGGACAGAAAAAGTCCGACATTATCCTTTGGGAAAACAGCGTGACATCATAGGAAAATGGCTGTCATGTGAATATGGTTTCTGTCAGACCTCAGGACGGTCAACACAACAGGGTCAATGAGTCCAGATTTCGGCTTTTATCTTAACAAGGATCACGGGACATAGTGAGCGGCGGCGGTAAGGTCAAAGTTCAATTCTGCTTTTTATCTTGTAGTTGTGAACTTTAAGAATTGTGTCAAAAAAGCCTGTTTCAGCTGAGGACAGAGGGCTTGCTTTGGAGTCCAGAAGGCAGAAACGCTGAACTGTAGTACCTTGACGTTTTGGAGGAGACGGGGTGCCCCAGAAGAGTCTCCTCACTGTGTTGATCCGACGACCTTTCTCTGTGTTTTTCTTCTCCTCGAACTTGGAGAAGGTGAGAGGGCCCCCATCATTCCTCGGCCTTGCACAGGAATAAAAACTGAATCTCACATAACCACATCAGCCTAATTCAAAGCATCCGGCTGGGACTGGGGGGGCGGCGTATACCTCGTGTCTTGTGTCTGGGCTGCAGCTGGACGCGCTCTCTCCCTCCAGCACTTGGAGCAGAAGCCCTGCCATGCCGGGTTTCCGTAATAGCCACAGGCGTTCTTGCAGAGCAGCTCCTCCTGAGTAACCCTGATTCCTCTCTGCTTGTCGGTCCACATTGTGAGGCTGTCTCTTTACTGCGTCCTCCTGCTGGACAGGGCGTCAATGTGTCAGCCACAAAATGTTATGCAGTACTCTTGCACGTCCATGCATGACTGCACTAACCTGTACACAACGCATATATTTTGTGTACTAAATGTATTTGTATTGCTGTCCTGTGTTGCTAACTTTGATCATCCACCTGGCCTGTTTTCTGTAGCAATCACCACAGCAAAGTCCTCACAGTCCACTTGGTTGTTATACTCTTTAAGTCAAAGTAAACTTATCTAAATATTAAAACTGTGAGAGAAGCCCAAGTCTGTCCCATGTTTGTGACTCCAGGGCCCAAATGTCACAAGCTTGGTCTTTACTGTAGCCTGCTTGTGTTAAAGTTGCCTCACAGCTTCAGGCTTATTTACTTGGCCCTGGTCATGCACTGTGTCGTTTACTAAGCCACAACACACACTCCTGCAACACATTTACAATACCACGCAATCTAAACTGAAGTTACTTCTAAATGCCACTGCCATTAAGAGGAAGATAACTTCAACCTAATTCACTGAATATAAGTCACAATGGATGAATTTCCTAGATATTCATGTAACTTGTGTGCTACCGCGTACACTGGACAGGAAATTTGCTCAGGGGCTTTTCAGTGACGTAGATGATCATTTTAAGGAACACTGCCCAAGTCCAAATCGGCGACTTCAAACCGCTTCAAAAACCAAAGATTTGTTCAAAGTCGTTTTTTTTTTCTCGTCATATATCTCCATACATGTGTCTGTCATGTGACCCCTACGCCATTTGGAAAGAAAATGTAGAATGAGAACTACAGCAAAGCAGGCCAGAGGACTGCACTTTGCAGATGATTCACAGGGTAAATCAGAGTTAATGAGAGGAGATGGACGTCGAGTAAAACAGTCAGCTGAGCAGGTTGGCGTTAAGAACCGCCGACCGGCTAACCTGGGGTGACGTCGAGTGGCTAAAAATGACAACTATTTGATTAGCTTAACCTAATCTAGCCTCTCAATTTGTCTCGCTACTTAAACGGGGGTAGGGGTAGATATCCACGGGGGATAGGTGTCAAAAGTGCCTCCTCACCTGTCAGCTGATGAAATCATAACTAGCTTCTTCCTTCTCCGTTGTGATTTGACTTTCACCTTTCCGTGTCTCCTTCGTCACAAACGCGCGATCATATCTACGATGTTTTATCTAGAATAATCCCTCAAATCACCGCTGTTATCAGAGGAGAACTAAGACTGCTCAGCGTAGAAAGTTGACACGGGTCGACACTAGTGCTGGGCGGTTCAGGACTCATCCGGGTTAATCACCCGGATCCTTTAAATGACTCATGAATCATGAATCCGAGGTCTCCATTGAACCGGATCCGCCGGGTCCTAACCGACAGTAATGAGTGGATCCACTGGTTAAACACACCCGGGTCTGAAACAGATCCCGGTGCATTAATACGGATCCGGCGAGACCTGAGTCCTAAACCGCTAACTAACACTAACCCGGATCCGTGCGGATCCGTCGAATCCTGAGTCCTGATCCGCTAACCGACACTAACCCGGATCCGTGCGGATTCGGCGAATCCTGAGTCCTGATCCGCTAACCGACACTAACCCGGATCCGTGCGGATCCGGCGAATCCTGAGTCCTGATCCGCTAACCGACACTAACCCGGATCCGTGCGGATCCGGCGAATCCTGAGTCCTGATCCGCTAACCGACACTAACCCGGATCCGTGCGGATCCGGCGAATCCTGAGTCCTGATCCGCTAACCGACACTAACCCGGATCCGTGCGGATCCGGCGAATCCTGAGTCCCTAACCGTAACCGACAATAATGAGTGGATCCACCGGTTAAACACACCCGGATCTGTAAGGAGAGGGGATCCAGAGTCACACCAGGCGTAGCGCATGCACGCACATGAGTTCAATAAATTCGTTTTATATGTGCCTATCCACGAAAGATTGTATTTTATCCACGGAAGACATCATGTGATGTTAATGTTTTTGTCTGTGCTGGTAATGCAGGGAAAGTAGCCTACTGCATGATTTGGAAGCAATTTTCAGACAATGTAGGGTTAGGGCAATGCACAGATAATTACATTTGGTGGTGATCCGGGAACATTAATAATTAGTAATAGTTTGTTTACTTATTTATTCTTATTGTTTATTCTTATCCGGCTGCATTTTGCGATTTTGCTGTTATGCCTATGTTTAAGTTTTGTATTATTTTTGGTGTGTTTAAATAAACATTTCTCTTGTTTTTAACCTTAGTTTTATTTAAAAGTGATTCATTCCGATCACAAGGCACGTTACTTTCTATTTAGTAATACTGACTCAAGTGACTCAAGTGACTCGCAGATCCGGATCAGTTCAGTGAGTGACTCAGAGGGATCCGAATCCTTAAAAGGATCCGAGTTTTACAGCTCTAGTCGACACGAAGACAGAAACACAGCCGCCTTCAAACCTGTGCAACCGGAAGAGCGCTCATGGAAACCGTAAAGTTAGACGAAGTGACCTTTTGGGAAGCTGCTCTTTCAAAGTAAAATTAACCAAAGCTAAATGTGTCCATACCAGCGTCGCTGCATGCACATTTATGCGCCTGAGCAAGAGATAAAAAAATGTTTTGTATCATGTAGACTTTGACTAAATTGCAACAAATGATCAAATTTATCAATATCGCCGAATGTCTCCCAAAGTGGAAATTGTACTTTATAGTACCATTACCGGAAACCCTTTTGTGTACCATCAAACAGCGCGTGTCGTGAGATCCTGGGACTGCACTGCCTCCTGGTGACCACAGGGTGTTACTATCATCTCTCTGCCAAGACATAATGGCACAGACACTCATTGAGAAACGAGTCTCTCAAAAAGAAGACATGCATTTGTTATTCTGTACTTTAAAAATACATATGATTTTCTTCATTTTTGCTAAAATAAAAAAAATGTGTTTAGCAGTTTGTTGTAAGTGACAATATATTTCCCCTTCTTGTTTTGCAGAGTCTGATGAGTTTCAGTACCGGTGTCTGGTACATTTGGAACAAATAATAGATGACGAATGATAAAACTCATGTTGTTGATGCAACTGATGAGATGTCGTGCTTTTAATTCGAAATCATTTCGTCGCTCGACAGTTGCTAGGCAACCGGACGCTCTTCTCAGGCGTAAATGTACCATCCTGGCGACGAGTACAGCTTTACCGGTTTTGAATGAGACGTCTGAGTAGAAAAAACTGCAATTTTGATAGTCAAATCTTAGAAAATTATTATGTCAGAAGCTGAAGCCGAGACAGAGAACAGGGAGGGGGCAGACGGTGGAGAGGAAACCAAGGTGGACGTCGACAGGACGTCTCACGTCTACACTGCAACAGAGGACACTCTCTTTCAACAGAGAGAAACTCATGTATTAACACATGTTTTGGTGAGTAGTCAAGTATTTTTTTGTATGTTGCACTTTAGTTTTATGCAGCCAACAAAGGCTGATGGATATCGGTCATCAAAACACCTCAGATTGATACCAGTCATCTAACTCTCGCAGGTCCATTACAGTGCTATGTGTTTTGCTTGTTGACTCAAGTCTCTAGATTGGGCATTTGGGATGAACGCTGCTCTCCCTGCCTTGATTCTTCAAGACCACGATCGGCTGGTGGTCTTCTATGCTGGAGCCCATGTTGGGATCATACACAATCACACCTCCAACTCCCAGTACCTCCTTCAGGTAAAAAGCAATCAGCTTGTGACATTTTGCTGATCACCAGACGCAAAGAGCAGCTATAGCACACTATGCTCCTCATTACTTATGGTACAGCAGCTTTTTTCCCCTATAGGGCCACAATACTGCTATCACAACTTTTTGAAAATCGAAAATTAACTTGGGCATTGTTGAAAAAAACACTGAAAACACATACATGTTTTGCATCTTAATTGGAGCCTATTTCCCATAGAGTGAATGCAAGGAATACAACCTGGATTGGTCATCAATCCTTCACACGACTCTCTCTCTCACACACACACACACCATTTGCTTAATATAGTTTGGAATAACTTGCGTGCTTCAAGGACTGTTACCACCTTATCAGGCACCTGCGCTCTGTACTGTGGGAACCGATGCATCTAATGCTATTCCCATTAACCTCTGAAACATTCTGCATACTGCTGGGAGGTGAAGTAGATTATGATGAGGGTGGCAAAATGTACCACACATGTTCCCACAACACTCATTATCTTGTTCTATTCTATGTCCTTCCTTGTTCTATTCACTTATCTATCTTCTTTGCAAATGCGTTACCTGTGTGAATTACTGTGCACAAACTGATTCTTGATGTAAAGTCAGTGGTATGGGTGATGTATGATTGTCTGTGCCGGGAACACATTTTCTTCAGGGTCACAGCAGTCTCATGGCCTGTGCGTGTGTGAGTGAAGACAGACGCTGGATCGGGACGGCAGACACGGGGCAGACGAGCATGGTGATAATATGGGACTCCTACTCCGGGTAGGTCTTGATTTGAATCAGTTCATGTGTCTGTGTTGGCTGATTCAGTTGAACATTAGAAGACATGTTAAACATTTCAGCATTCCCGTCCAAACGCTGTTCGACTGCCACCCAGGGGGCGGGATCACCGCAATGGCCTTTTCAGGGGATACAAAACATCTGGTGACTCTCGGAGCTGAGGAAGTTCAAGTGAGTATGGTGGCCTGGTTGAATGTCCTCTCGGCCTAAAACTAAGTGAACCTGTTAACAACACGATGATTTTTTCACAGCGTGTCTGTATTTGGGATTGGACCAACGAGGCTGAGAAGCCCTTGTGGTCTATTGAACTCCACCCCAAATATGGCTACCAAGTAAGTCATTTTTGTCTTCTTTTAGCATTTGAACATCAGCTGACTATGAAAGTGGCCTCCAGGTAATCAGACATCGAAATGCTGGATTGTGTTTCAGACTTACATCATTTTTAATCCAAACGATAGCACTCAGCTGATCAGCAACAGTCGAAGCCAAGTGTTGCTCTACAGCACGGTGAGTCCTTCTGTTCTTTGTTTTACTGAAACACAAAGTGTAGCCTACATTTTTGCAATTATCACTCCTTTCCTCAGGCTCAGGGAAGTCTGCAGTACTGTCCCCTGAAACTGTATAAGGTAAAGCGCTGCTTCTCTGATCAATATTCGGCATCAATATCAATATGTTTTGTTTGAGTTTAACACCAGTGGAACTGGCCTTACCCTATCTCTTCCTAGTCTGACTGCGCAGCCACTGGGTATCTCAGCCAGTGTGCCTTTCGGTGGAGAAAGCCTCAGGTCCTAGCAGCGACCACAAGAGGCTACTTCCTGATGTGGGAAGTGTATGAAGACCTGTCTGCAAACCAAAACCTCCGCCTCCATCACCAGAGGACCATCAAGCTCGCCAGCCCCACCCCAATCACGGTGCTCACTGTGACTGAGAGGTGGCCAGAGGCATAAATATTCATGGTTTTGGTTTTTACATACATTGATTTTTTTTTCTATTAATACTTATATTCTTCTCTGTTGTTTATTTTTACAGCTTTATTGTAACCGGCGACATTCAAGGCCACATCTCCTTTTATGATGATCAGTTCCTTTTGCTCATGATATATACTGAATTGAACCTGGATGCTATTGCATCCATTTCATTCTCCAAACAGTGCAAAGTCAAAGAGGGGGCTGAGCTCGTCATCAGCAGGTAAAGATACAGTTCATCACATCTTCAGACATGGCCATGGGAAACTGAGCCCAACTAACCCTTCTCTGATGTCTTTCTCTGCAGGAACTTTGTTGTCTCCTCCGTCAGTTCCAGCGTAGTGTATGTGGACACACATAAAGGCACCCATCAGATCCTGCTTCGGGGCGATGGTGAGGCCGTGCACGCAGTCGCCTGCCACCCTAAGCAGGCGGCAGTGGCCATCGGCAATCATAGAGGTTTCTTAAAAGTGTGGGACTACGATAGCAAAGTGATGCTCTGCAGCAGGAGCTTCGAGACAGAGAGGCAGATTCAGTGTGTCACTTTTGACCCTCAAGGTGAGCCACTACACTCAATCACTGTCTGTCGGACACTGGTTCGCTGGAGAAGGACTTTGCGAACTGTTAAGCGTTTCTTCCTGCCTGTGAACAGGAGCGTTACTTGCCGTCGGCTTCGGCAGCGGAGCTGTCCACATTCTGAATTCAACCACTTTAGAGAGCGAAGAGTGTTTCCAGGAGACCAAAGACAGCATCCAACACATTGTTTTCTCTCCAGACTCAAAGTATCTTGCCACTGCGGTGAGCATGTTTGTATACCCTGTGTGATATGATGTAAAACAGGAGCAACCGTTTTATTTAATTTTCTTTTCAATTCCCTGATAGGATGCCGGAAAAGCTGTGACAGTGTTTCACTCGCGGGCCGATGAGGATTCTTCATGCCGTTGGGCGTATTTGGGCAGATACGGCTCCCACTACAAGCCTATTGTCGACCTCCTTTTTGGGGTTCACCTGGACAGCACTCAACCCAGGCTGCTCTCTCTGGGGATGGACCGCAGACTGGTCAGTAGACTGGTTAGAGGTGCAGGCCTGTGGACCACACCGGAGCTGTCAGATACCGTTCTTGGCCTACATTTCTGTATTTTGTACATTCTGGCAATGTGTATATACGTATGCGTATGTAGTAAATCAGATTCTGATCATGCCAATACGGTTAACACATGTTGTTCTTGTGTGGGACTGTAAAACAGGTCGAGTATGACTTGGAAAACAGTGAGGTGAACAATCTTCTCATCTTGAGCTCAGAGCGTGTTGAGCAAAGCGCCGTGCCAGTGTGCATGTGCTGGTACCCTCCGCTCACCGCCGAGCAGTCTCTTCTCGTGACCTCGGACCGGTACAAGATGAAGCTTTTCAACAGCACCACAAAGATGTGCCGGTGTGTGAGCTGCTGTGACCAGATCAGATCCTTTACAGGTGGCGCTTCTCTGGCTGCAACGAAAAACGCTTATGTGTGTGTCTTTTAACAGAAAGACGCTCCTGGGCCCAACATACGACTCTCCTGTTAAGAAAGTAGTGGTCCTCCCCAGGTCCACAGTACAACAGAAGAATTCATATTACATGGCCTTCATCACAGATGACAAGGTCAGCGCTAGACTTTCCATGTCGGCTGTTTTTCTGGATACATTATGGTTGTATAGCAAAGTGTTTTTGGATAAGCAGGGACCGCCAGTCTTGATATTATCACTCTGAGTGTGCTGTAATTCCAGGTGGGTCTCCAGATTTTGCCAGTGGATGGGAACCCGTACAAGTCCAATGCCCGGATCTGCCATCCGACCGGGGTGTCTGCTTGTGCCTGCTCCTACGACGGCCGATTTGTTTTCACCGCAGGGGGAAGTGACGGCATCGTCTTGTCGTGGGAGATAAACCCAAAGTAAGATTCAGCAGTGTCAAGCTGCATGAACAGCAGCAGCGTCCCATGTTCTTCAGTAACCTCTTCTCTGTGTTATAAATGCAGCAATTTGGAGGCAGCAGCTGCCCTGGGAGGAAAGGACATGATGCCCTTTTACACACTTTTAGAGGGAGGCAGAGATGGAAAGTTCTACAGGGTGCGTTTTACACTTTCCTTCCTCTCTGCGGCTGCTGAGTGTTGAGAAAACAGCCTCACATGACTCTTTTTGTCTTTGGAATGAGAAGGACGTGTCCCCATAGCCCGATGTTCAGGATAATCAAGTTATTTCAGCAGGGACTGTTGTTGTTTTTCCCACTTGAGTCACTGATTTTTGCTTCCAGACTTGTTGGGTTATTTTATGTGTGTTTTATATTTGGGTAGTTTTCCCCTGACTCATCTTCAGTGATTTGTCTCTGTTACAAAAAAGATTGGGCTTGCAATTTTTCTAGTGCATTATCTTGAGAAAACAAGCATTGTTTTCTCTGCAAATGGAGCAGCCTGCTCATTTCCTCTTATTGCTGAGAGTTTTCATCAGGGATCAGCGGGCTATGTGCACAGATAACAAGTGTTGCAACTCTCAGCTTGATGATTGGGCTGCCTTTTTGTGATCAAGTCACAAGGTCTGACAAAGGCAAAATCTGTATTATGTCTTTTACATATTAGTCTCTCTTCAGAAACACATTATGTCCAGAATATTTTACCTTTATTATCAAGATCACAGCATGAAAGGAAATCTGCACACATGGCTGATAGCAGCATGAGAACTTTACAGGTACTGCATTGTTAGTAGGGAATGAGAGGAATAAGATGGAATGTGAAAATTTGGGCATGAGCACATGAGAATAACATTCATTGCATAAGTGTGATCTACTTGTTATCAACAGCATTGCACACAAAGAAAAAAATTAAACATCATTATTGTGGGTGATACCAAGCCACAGGATTAGAGCATCCATGTTTACTGTGGGTTTCCTGTTAACCTTCCTTTACGATACAATTTTCTGCCTTTAGGAGATGGAAGACTTTTTCTATTACTGCCAAATCCGCCATCACGGTGTTAACTTAATGAAGGAAGGACAGAGACCTACCACAATCCCCCTCACATATGTTCCTGATATGATGAGAGCTTTGGCTCACTACCCGACAGAACAAGAGGTACAGCGAGTGTCAACAAAGTTACACCCAGTCTGACAGTAAAATGGTTTTCCATCTCAGACCTGTTGTTTAATTTCAGATTGAAGACATGCATAATGAGGTGAAGTTCAGCAAATATGAAGAAACAGGAAAGTATGTGACTGACATTGACCTGGAGGAGTTCATCAAGCTGTACATCAACCACCGACCAGCGCTGGGCTTCTCTAGAGATGAGTTTGCCAGGGCGTTTCACGCCCTCACTGTCCACGATAGCACAGGAACGCCTGTTCTGCAGAGGCGTGATCTGCTGGAGCTCCTGCAGACTCGAGGTATGATTTATCTATTTCTCGAGATGATAGGTCTTATTTATTTGCATTGGGATATAAGAATTGAGAGTTCCAGAGTTTGATGAGTTTGATAACTCTGATGAGAACTGATGAGAAGAAAATCCTTAGGGCGAATCTCGGTTTATAATGTCACAATACTTTAAAAATCTTGACTGACAGCCAGTTTCCACAGACATCAATGATGCCTCGTTTTGAACTGGGCAAAAATAAATCCATCACGTTGACATTATATTTGACAGGAGAATGCATGACAGAGCAAGAGGTGGCCGAGTGTTTCACATCACTACTGGGACTCAATGATGAGGAGCAACCAGCAGGATGTACTGGATATGACCGTATGTATAAGAAAACATCACGCACCAACCAGAACTAGTATTCAGAAAGTAGCTGTCCATAATGTACATGTATTTGTGTTTCAGATGCTGCACTGGAGGCTTTGATTCCAGAGGAAATAACAATGGAGATGTTCAGAGATCAAATCCTGGGCTTCCCATCCTTTTCATCCCCAGTGCAGAGCGACAGGTCCTTGACCCCAGAGTGATGAAACCAATGAACTGGCTGCTGTGTTGATTCTCCGCTCTTGTAAAACTTTATTTCCTAAATATGCTGATGTTTTCGGTATCAATTTGAACTCAAAATATAGTAAACAAATGTCAATTTTAGGTCAGAACAGAAACATTAAAGGTGAACAAATGAACACTTCATTTTTACTTTTTTGCAAATGTTGATATTCATGCTTGTATTAAACTCAATGAAATTCTAAATGCAGATCTGAGCTTTCTGTTCCTATGTCATTACTTCATCATGTCAGACACTTGATATGTTACCCCTGCTGTCGTGTGCACTACCTGCACTATCAGGGCAGGGACATTCACCTCCATCGTCAAGAGCCTCTGGAAGACCCAACACTTCTCTTTTCTCATACCTCACACTGCTCTCCTCGTTTTTCTTGGCAGTTCTCCTATTGCTATTCCTCTAAACTAGTTTGTGGAGTTCATCAATTGTTCTGGTCACAATAATCCAAGGAGGTATAAGGGGGGGTCAAGGGAAGATTGAAGATTCTTAAATATTAACCTCCCATCTAAGAGAGAGATCTAACACACGCTCTCTCTCTCTCCCTCTCTCTCTCACTCTATATGTCTATATATGATGTAGCATGAATGTTCCAGTTAAGTTGCTTCGGATAAAAACATGCAAAACATCATGCGACAAGTTTCAAAATACCTGTTGAATTCATTCACTTTACCCTCCTCATTTCCTCAGGTGTGCAAGTTGAAGGTGAGTCATCGCTCATTTGATAAGTTGTTGGTTCGACTCGTTCTGGTCTGGAGCCTCTGGAGGAGTCGGGCCGAGTCAGACTTGTCTGATCAGGCTTCTTGAAGTGTGAGGAGGTGGGCGGGGCTCTGACGCTGGCCAATCAGAGCAGCGCTCCCAGAGGCCACTTCCTGCTCGGCAGCGAGGAGCTGTTTTTTGTCAGCTGGTCCTGCCGCTGCCGAGACTCGTTGTTACGTCAAACAAAAAAAAAAAAGTAAACTCGCGTTTTTTTAAATCCACCAACTTCAAAATGGGACTTTCTCGGACTTCTTTACCCACCCGGCAGGAAGCGGGCACGCTTTAAAAGCAGCAGCCGCGTCCAGCCTCGTCCCCCACCTCGGGCGAGCTCCGTGAAATGGAGTTTTATTGTCCTCGTTCTGCGGCTAACGTTAGCTAGCCGACGGCTTCTGGAGAGATGTCTCTGCGCCTCAAACACCGTCGACCTGCCGCCGTGGGCATAAAGCAGGAGCAGGAGGACGACTCGGACACGGAGGAGCCCCACCTGGGGCTGAGGAGACCCGAAGGGCTGGAGTCGCAGATCATCCACAGCGGACACTTCATGGTGTCCTCCCCGCACACCGAGCACCCTCCCAAGAAAGGCTACGACTTTGACACCGTCAACAAGCAGACCTGTCACACCTACCACTTCGGCAAGGCCAGCATGTGCCACCTCTCCATCGACGCCTCCCTCACCAAGCTGTTCGAGTGCATGACCCTGGCGTACAGGTGAGCGCTGACAGCCCCGGTCCAGCCTGCTGGGCTCGGGGGACGCCATCCCTCACGCACGTCTTTGTGGACAAATCACTGTCACGAGCTCCAGCCTTCCTGCCCCATCACGCTCCTGTTCAAGTGCAGTCACACACATCCCTCTGTTGACCCCCGTGGCCATTATCCATATCAAACAGTGGTTAGTGTTGTGGCGTCTGATGTCACGAGGCTTTAGGAGACCATAGTTCTTGCTAGGTTACTTGCTTTGGATACAAGCGTTTGCTAAGTGACTTAATGCGTCCCCCCAGGGATCAATGAGTATCTGTCTGTCTGTCTGACCCAGTGTGTGATTTCACAGGTGGTTACTGTAACCCTTTGAGCTTTAAACAATGTTTTCAAAATAGAAAAAGGGAGGGGTGGGGGTGGGGGGGTGAAGTAAATATGACTAAAGCTTAGCCACAAGTGTGGGAATCTGCTTGCTCAGTCACATTGTGTCAGAACATGTGAGATTCGGTGCGAAAGGAGGAGACCGGCTCCCTAAGTGGACAGATTGAAAGAGTCTATCCCTTAGGGAGGCTCCCTGTGGGAAATGTCAGGATCCACGCTCAGAAAAGTAAAGAAAAAGTGCCACACATCCACTCCAGACATGCAGTACGTGTAGCTATACGCTCATATTAACAATAAGTGTCTGTCCAAACATCAAAACAAACATCAGTCAAATGTCAACGTATCCATACACTGTTGCTTGTCGATGTGGTGTCTTTTAGGACGTGTGCTTTCAGGTCAGTAGCGAGTACTTGGGTGCCTGAAACGGAAAGTACCTGCGGGGGAATCAGATTTGCCCATCAGCTCTTCCTCCTGCTTGTTTTCTCTGCCAGTCACCAGAGCGACCTCCTGGTTGCTCTACAATTAAGCCGTACACGGCAATAAAGCCGTTCCAGCGCCGGGGCGGATGCGTTTATCACGTCCTGGACTCTTGAGAGACGCGTCGTTGCCTTAGCTGGAGGTGGGCGAGATCTTCCCGGGCTATGAGGAAGTGTGATCCTACCGACGCGGGCTGACTGGAAAGGCCTCTGCGCGTCTCACCGCAGGTTGAGCAAGTCTCGATTTGTTGTTTGTTCTTTGTTGTGGGAGAGCGGGGAGAGAACGGGAGCTCTCGGGCGTGTCGGCTCCTTCATAGGCACCACTCGATCACGCGTGGATGGCTGCAGGGGCCCGGCGGAGCACATCAGCTACCGACCGTCCAGTCCGAGGCCTTTTGAGTGGCGCCGTAGCCAGGCACAGGACCCCAGACAGGTCCCTAATTTGTGTTCGGTCACTCTGAAGCATTAAACCATAGTGGACGTCAGGCCCACGCCGCCCCTGAGACGAGCTGACCTCTCCGTCTCTGTGTGGACAAACTTGTTTGTTTGTTTTGTTCCTTCTCAAGTCACGGAAATCAGGAGGTCACACCTCTTTCATGCCCTTGGGAACAGTTCCCCGCAGGTCCCCCCTGAAAGCGCTCAGCTAGCGTTCGACAAACACGACTCAAATCTCAGGACCGTTCTCAGGAGTTGGAAAAAAACAGAACCGAAGGCGACCCGAAAGCAGCGCAAAACTCTGGATACAGCCCAGTCGGGTGGGCGGTCACGAGATATTGGGAGGTATGCTGCTGGGACACGCCGGGCTCACATTACCCACGGCTGTGCGTGCACAGCTGTAGTCACTGTAGCCAGCTGCCCGGAGGATTCCCCCCCAGTCTGCAAATGGCACCGGCTTAGATTTATCAGGCAGGATATTTATAGAGCAGGAAAGCACCAGCAGCAGCAGCAGCCATTCTGCTGCTGTTGTTGTTGTTGTTGTTAAAGTTAAAGCAGTCTACTACTACTATGACTACTATGGCGGCCCATGGCAACGCTCCCCTATGTTTTCCCTGCAAGCTCGCGTCTGGTTATCGAAGCAGCGCGAGGAAACGGAAAGCGAAGACTGGTGGTGGTGGTGGTGGTGGTGGTGGGGGGGGGGCGAAGGGAAGGCGCGGACCAGAGGAACAGACTGAAAGTAAAACAGAACAGGAAGCTCTCTCGTAATGGCTGGGAAGCTTCGGTCCGACTCGCAGGACGAACACATTCTCCGTTCTGAGCGGCTCAGCCCTCTTTGTGGCGTGCGCCTGCTCGATGCAGCCATTGTTGCGGCCCGACTTGACCTTGACACCGGCTCAGCGCCGTTTGTTTTGGTTCACTTCTCTCCCCCCCCCCCCCGTGCTTTCAGGGCTGAGTACTTTTCTGTTTGTCCACCAGGGCTCTCGAGGGTAGAGCTTTGCCTTTTCACCCCCCCCCCACAGGCGACAGACACGTGTTCGCGAGACATGCTATCCCTGTTGCTGCCAATGCCGTTTCTTAAACGCTTTAAGAAATGTTTAGTGGATGTTAGAAAGCCATTCAAATCGGACCATTGTAAGTAAGCAAACCTGAAACCAAAGTTTCTTCTTTGTTTGTTCTTCCTGTGTACATTTATTTAAGCTTTTAATAAATTCAAGTGCATTTTTCTATAGTTGAGGTGTAGTGATATTACGGGGTAGAAAGCAGTTGTTCTCTACTTCATGTTTGTTGGATTAACTGTCTCTCTCTCTCTCTCTCTCTCTCTCTCCCCCTCCCTCCCTCTCTTTCTCTCCCCGATATCAAGATTATGTCACGGTTATTATTCTTGTATTTTCAGTGGCAAGCTGGTGTCTCCCAAATGGAAGAACTTCAAAGGGCTGAAGCTTCTCTGGAGAGACAAGATCCGCCTCAACAATGCCATATGGAGAGCCTGGTACATGCAATGTAAGCGCCCCACACACTCTCAGACCACACGTTCACACTCATTTACTGTTTATGATGAAACAACTGCAGTCTGAGCCTCATTCAGGGCCCGGGTGTCAGGAATAATCCTCATAAATCTGATCTGAATCCTCATATCTGCCTGTTTTATGATCGGGGGGGGGGGGGTCTTCCTCTCAGTTCCCATGTTTGTTTGTTTCTCGCCGTGGTGCTTGTGCACAATGAGGGCCGGGTTCCGCTTTGCGCTGCCTCGGGCTAAACACTGGCGGCGGATATTGAGCTTTTCCACTTCCTGCAACACAGACGGTTTGTTTTCACTGACGGCAGCTCCCGCCTCACGGCTCAAAAACGAACCCAGGGTGGCTCGAGCCTTTGGCCGGCCGCGGACGGGGCTGCTGCCAGCCACCCGAAGCCGCCGGCGGTCCGAGGGGGCAGCAGGGGTCAGAGGTCGGACGCACCCTCCCGCCGCCTCGCTTTATTGCTGTGGTCTACCGCCCCCGGTGGCGTTTCAGCTACGGCGTTTCAGCTACGTCTGAGCGGACGGTGTCGGTCCCGTGAAGGCTGCGACTCTGGGCCGCTCTGACCCACTTCTCCCCTCCAGATGTGGCCAAGAGGGACAACCCCGTGTGCCACTTCGTCACGCCCCTGGACGGGAGCATGGACCTGGACATCCACCGCCCCGCCGAGGTACAGGCGCCCGCCGGCCGGCCTCTCGGCCTCGCGCTCGGCCTCGCTCGCCTCCCGTCTCTGTCGCCTCACCCCCCCCCCGTCTCCCCGCGTCTCCCGCAGGCCGCCGCCACCGAGGGGAGGTGCCGCAAGCGCAGAATCGAGATAGTCATACGAGAGTACCACAAGTGGAGGACATACTTCAAGAAAAGGGTATTGGGTTTGTTTGTTTCTGGTGTGTCTGGAGCCTCCTAAAACATGGCAACACATCTAATGTAGCGCTGGCTGATTGCTCGACAGCTGCAGAACAAGGATGAAGACCTCTCGAGTTTGCTGAAGGTATGTAGAGCTGCACCATGCTCACCCCCTCCCCCCTTCCCTAACCCCCCCCCCCCCCCCCCCCCCCCCCCCCCCTGCCAAAAGCTGCTAGTATCAACATGAACGTTTCTGTCTGGATCTGTTCAGATGTTGATACCGATCACATTAACCCAAGCTAACCCGGACGTCCTCACTCCATCGATAGGCCACACGGTGCCATTCACGCTCACATAGCTTCTACACAGTCAACAGCTAGTTAATGTGAGATACTCCCCAGCACCAGTGCATGGAGTGTGAATAGACATCGCCCCCCCCCACCCACCCCCACCCCGCCCCCCCCCCCCAACATGTTGGCTGTACTCAACACTTGCTTGCTTGTGTGTTTATTAACCGGGTTGGTGGTTGCATCTCAAATGTTCCAAGGGCCCAGAGGAGCAGTTTTCGCTGTTTGGGGAAGTGTCTCCAGACATGCTCCGTGTCTCCTTTTATCAGGATGAAGACAGCGGCGCACGCCGCGTGCCTCGTAAGCATAGCGACACTCCCGCTCCTATGGAGATGGACCCCCTCTTTGACATGGATGTTCTGATGTCTGAGTTTTCAGACACCTTGTTCTCCACGCTGGCCTCGCACCAGTCCATACCCTGGCCCAACCCGCGGGAGATCGGTGAGAGCGCCCCCCCACCCCCGCTCACTCACCGTCCGATTTCATCACCATTTCCTCTTCTCCGACGTGCCCAGAACGACATGTTCCGTCTTGGCCCCATCTCTGATTGTTTTGCCTTCTCTCTCTCTGTCCTCTCTCTCTCTCTCTCTCTCTCTCTCTCTCTCTCTCTCTCTCTCTCTCCTCTCTCTCTCTCGTCTCTCTCTCTCTCTCTCTCTCTCTCTCTCTCTCTGTCTCTCTCTCTCTGTCTCTCTCTCTCTCTCTCTCTCTCTCTCTCTCTCTCTCTCTCTCTCTCTCTCTGTGTTTTTCCCTCGCACAGCTCATGCAGGCAATGCAGACATGATCCAGCCCGGGCTCATCCCCTTACAGCCCAACCTAGACTTCATGGATTCCTTTGATCCGCTCCAAGGTAGAGGCGAGCCCCTCCCACCTCCACCACCACCTCCACCTCCACCTCAGGCTGTAGCAGAGCTGCACACGCACACTAATGTTGTACACTCTGTAGTCAGGAAGCGCACTCGTTCTTGTAACTCTGCTCCGGCAGTCGGCTTAGCCTAACACCAGCGTAGAGAGTGTTTTTTTTTCCCCTTTTGTTCCTGTTTTGTTTTTTACTAACCTCTAGCTAACATAGAGACTCTTGTTCCAGACTTATTTCACAGCCTCCGTCAGCCCATCCTCCCCTCTGTTTCCCCCACTGCATCATCTGTCACCCCTCTGCCCAGCAGCAGCTCTCAGTCCCAGGTAAAGAGCAACCCCAGGCACGGCGCCCCACACACCTCCACCTCCACCAGGTCTTATCTAACCTAGAGCTCAGGACATGTGGGTCTACACGTCAGCCTACCGGGATTTCGGCCACATGTCCCACCAAAACTCTCTACGTACATAATAATATGACTAAACTGAATTTGCAGAGCTCTTGTCACACTCGACTCGCTGCCCAGTCTGCGTCACACACACAGTCCCTCAGGATTCGCCCGAGCAGTTTGCCTCTCTCTCTCTCTCACTGTTGTGGAAACCAAAGCTGAGGATGTCGCATATTCGGCAGTGTGTTTTTGGAAACGCCTCAGAGTTTATGAGAGTTATGAGGGCGGGCTTTCCTTGACTTGTTGGCGACCTGTCACAGATCAGGTCAGGCTGAAGTAGTGGCATGAAAAGGCAACATCTCCCTTACGTTGTCCCAAGAC